>APFE031489450.1:1767-12910 GCA_000404065.3 Pinus taeda
TGATGTTGTACTAAGAGTCTAATGGCTACAATCCTTGGGTACAATAGGTTTTATTTTTTCAAGATCTTTTCATGAAATTTTCATTGGAAGGAAAGGAAGTTGAATTCAGGGGTATTGCAGGGAAAATGGGAAAGATAATCAGCTCTAATGGTATGACAAAGCTTCTAAAAAAGGAAAAAAGAGGTGTAATTGTACAATTATGTTCACTAGATGTTTCCACATTGCAATCATCTATTTCTCCAGATCTTCAAAAATTCTTGAACAATCATTCCAAGGTATTTGAGACTCCCAAAGGTATCCCCCCTATTCGTGATCATGATCATGCTATTCATCTGATTCCAAGAAGTGTTACTCCAAACATTAGGCCATATAGATATCCCTATGCCCAAAAGAGTGAAATTGAACGTATGGTCGCAGAAATGCTAGAGGCTGGTTTACTTCAACCGAGTCAAAGTTCTTTCTTGCTCCAGTAGTATTGGTGCACAAGAAGGATAGATCATGGCGCATGTGTCCAGATTATAGGGAGCTCAACAAGTTCACTATTAAAGATAAGTTTCTCATTCCCGTCATTGATGAATTACTGGATGAATTAAATGGATCAATTTACTTCACCAAGTTGGATCTTCATTAAGGATATCATCAAATCAGAATGAAGCCTAAAGACATTTCTAAAACAACATTTAGAACTCATGAGGGTCATTACGAATTTTTGGTCATGCCTTTTGACCTTACCAATGCACCTTCAACATTTCAAGGTTTGATGAATTCCATTTTCAAACCATTCCTTAGAAAATTTGTGTTATTATTTTTTTATGATATACTAATCTACAGCAAGTCTTATAAGGATCATGTTGAACATGTTGACAAGGTGCTACAACTATTGGAGGAGAAACAATTATATGCAAAAAGATCCAAATGTTTCTTTGGAGTACAAGAGGTGGAATATCTGGGTCATATTGTATCTCATGAAGGAGTTAAGGTAGACCCTAGAAAAATTAAAGCCATTAAGCAATGGAGAATTCCCACATCCATAAAGCATCTGTGAGGATTTCTCAAGTTGACAGGGTATTATCGCAAGTTTGTTAAGAATTATGGGAGAATAGCAGCACCTCTAACAACATTATTGAAGAAAGATGCATTTTCATGGACTCCGGAAGCAACAAAGGCCTTTGAACATCTTAAAGAGGCAATGTGCCAAGCACCGGTCTTAGCTACACCGGACTTCACAAAAACCTTTATTGTGGAATGTGATGCTTCAGGAAATGGAATTGGTGTTGTTTAATGCAAGATGAAAGACCCATTACCTTTGAAATTCGTCCAATGAAGGGAAAGTTTTTACACAAAGCTATTTATGAGAAGAAAATGTTGGCAATACTCCATGCACTTAAAAAATGGTGACCCTACCTAATGGGAAGACACTTCAAGGTAAAAACGGATCATGATAGCCTTAAATACTTTTTAGAACAGAGATTATCCTCTGAAGAGCAACAAAAGTGGCTCACAAAGATGTTGGGTTATAACTTTGAAATCATCTACAAAAAGGGATCATTGACATTACTAGTGGTTTCTCTCGCGCTTGTTAATGGTTCACATCATTGACCGGTAATCAAGTGACTTTCTAGTATGCTCGACTTCAGCACATCTATTTGCATATTAGAAATTGTACTATGACCGGGTTGGATTCAAGACCTCAGACCCAGATTACATAAGTTCAGGTTGCGTGAATTGGTTCGTGATTGCATACATGACTCTTTACTTGGATGGTTGCAACCATACCTAAGTCCTTCTAGATGGCTACGACCATACTTGTGTTTTCATATGGTCTTTTCGACTGGATGGTTGCATCCATACCACAGACCAATTCTATTTTTCTTTTGGATGGTTGTGCCCATACCTTGACTACATGTATTTCTTTCACTATCAGAGATATCAGTTGTACTTGTGTCTGCAGGTTCTCTGCGATGGTGTTCCGGTTCAGTTATGGTTTCCTAAAGCATTTCAATCCTCCCACTCTCTCAGCCTTCATGCTTTAGGGGGCATCTATTACACAATATTTACCGACCCCACATCCCCTACTCCCAGGTATAGTTGGTCTCTGAATGGCATCTACTATATGTCATACATGAAAATATGTGTCCATATCTTCCATATCACTCAAGAAGATTAACCATGCTCATTAATCCTGAAGATGCCCCTTTTTACCTATGTTTCGAGATCGTCGTAGGACATCAGTATCTTGCCTACGACGATGGCTCAAAGTGAACAAGAACCTCGCGACACTGTCACAAGGGTACATATGTTCTTAGCGATGGTCGATTTTAGGGGATCGTTGCAGGACATCAGTATCCTACCTGCGATGATAGCCTTGAATGCACTAATGCCTCACGATGTCATCCTTGAGTCTCAACGTTTGACCTGCGACGACCTAAACATGGTGAATTAGTTCAAACAGAATGCTTCTGGGTGGTTCTGGAGCTGGTTGTTGGGTCAAGGAAGTTAACCTCTCCTCATCTTAGATGGTGGTTCTGCCTTTTAAGTAACCTCCCTTGAAGATAAGCTTCCTCTCCCCTCATTTATGGAGGATCCTCCTCTTATAAAGGCATCCTCCATGGCTATGATCAGCTAGTTCGGAGTTCTAAGAGTGCTAGTTGAGTTTTGGTGTGTTAGTTCTTAGCTGGTTGGATTGATAGCTTACAGTTTGGATTGCTTTTCATGTTGTGAGAGTGTAAAATGGTTTTGTAAGAAGGAAGCCTTGTTGTGATTGCCTTAGTTTCATACTTGTGCTTCAGGGTGAGAGAGAGTCATCAGATTTTCTAGCAGACCTTTGAGAGTGAATACTTATGGAGACATACTGATTGGACCCTTCAAGAAAGCTTGCAATGTCAAGGTGTGGTTGTAAGCTTTACTATTGTTCATATTAATACAATCAATGGTTATTTCCTAAATCATGTATGAAATGTATGTTGATAGCTTATGGTTCCTTGAATCTATAAGTATATAGTTCGTTTTTGTGCTCCATTATGTGTTTTGTCATTTTCTTATGTTGTTTCAGGTGCATCATTCATTAAGGAGAAGAAAGCGATAGCTGAAGGTATGTGACGAAGACTCCATCGAACACCGGTTTAAGTTAAGCATCTTCAACGAGAACTATTTAAGGAATTAGCTATTGTTTTTACCTTGTTGTGACTAGACCCACTCTAGGGCTAGAGGGGTTCTCTCTGTTCGCAGAGGGAACTTACTTGCATCACAGATAGAGAAAAGGAATTTCATGAAAGGAAACTTGGTCAAATGACCATGGATAAACTTATTGCTAAGTTCACCCATCTCATGCAGTATGTTCCCTATATTTGTGAGGAGAATGCAAAATTTCAACGTTTTATCAACTATCTCCCCCTTCTCACTCAAATAAAGAATTGAGTATGATAACCCAAAAACTATTGATAAAGTTGTTAGGAAAGCCATTATTTGTTATCAACGATCTAAGAAAAGGAATGAAAATTCAATTTTTTTTCCAAATAAGAAAAAGGATAAAATTTTATTAGGAAGCAAAGCGCCTAAATTTTCATCCTTTAAATATTGTACTAAAAATCATTAGAATATAAATTTTAACAAGAATAATAATTAGCAACATAATACTCAATCTCAAACAGGGTCCAAAATAATTATTTTGAACAATAAGGAATTACTGGGAAAGCACGAGAACCATAGAAGTGATGGGGCTACAAAGAGCGTCATCTACTTTGGAATTGTCCATATAATATAAAATAAATAGAAGCCCTACAAACTATACAAGAAGCGTTAACAATGAATGACATTGCCAAAAATATTCCTACAATAAATGCAACCCTAGAAAATCATTAAGATAAATGTCAATCTATGATGATTGAAGTACAAGGTAATCTATTAAACCAACATGTGTCCATTTTAATAGATCCAAGGGGTAGTTGAAGTTATGTCAGTTCGAAAATTGTGGACAAATTTAAGCTAAGCATAGAAAAATATCAAAAATCTTGGTTGGTCCAACTAGCTACTAGTACCAAAAGGAAAATCACCAGTTGAGTTAAAGACTACTCTATTAACTTGAATGGATGTAAAACAACAATGAGTCTAAATATTTTACCCCTATGATCTTTTGATGTACTGGTAGAAATGGATTGGTTAGAAAATCACAAATGTATTGTAAATTGTGTAGACAAAACTGTCACCTATTGCATAGAGGAGGGAGAAGTACAAATTATTAGAGGGATACCAAGACCAATTTCTACCAGGAAAATATTAGCCTTACAACTTAAAATATGTGCTAGAAAAGTTGTAAATTATTTTTTGTACAAGTAAAACATTTCTCACAAGAAACCAAGGCAAAAAATTTAGATGATTTGGAGGTGGTACAAGAGTTCAGTGGCATGTTCCCTGATTAAACTCCTAGGATACTGCCAAAAAGAGATTTATTTCACTATTGAGATGGTACATGGTGCACCCTACAGAATGAGTGCTAGAATCGATGGAACTAAAAATTCCACTTCAAGAGCTACTAGATAAGGGATACATTAGGCCAAGTGCCTCACTTTTGGGAACACTGATACTATTTTCGCGGAATAAAGATGGTACTTTCATAATGTGTATTGATTATAGGAATTTAAATAAGTATAAAATCATGAAAAAATACCCTCTTCCTAGAATAGATGTCTTGTTTTTCTATGTAAGGGGAGCCATTATCTTTTCCAAGATAGATCTAATATCTGGTTATCATTAATTAAGAATTGAGGATGAAGACATACATAAAAATAGTTTTATAACTAGATATGTCCATTATGTGTTTGTTGCGTTTCTTTTTGTAATCACAAACACTTCAACCACATTCTTGAAGACATGCTTGGTATGTATGTGATGGGAAAACCCATGAAGTGAGAAGGTTACTTATATTTGGTTGAATTTTCCTATAATAAAATCTATCAAGAATATCTTAGAGTGAGTCCCTTTGAAGTCCTTTATGGATGGAAATGTCATACTCCATACCACAGTACAGACTAGTTTTGGGACTTGATCTCTTGAAAGAGATGGAATGGATGGACACAAAAGCAATACAGAACTAAATGTAGCTCAAGGTAGATAGAAAAGTTACGCATATCATAAAATACTTCAAAAATATTACAATGTGGGGGAATATGTTTACATTAAAGTCAGAAAAAAAGGAAGTACATTGAAATTGGGACCTCATTATAAGTAAACACCCAAGTTTTTTGGACCATTTGAGATACTAGCTAGAGTAGGATTAGTGGCCTACCAACTACCATTATCGGGCCACATCAAAGTACATAATTTTTTTCAATTATCACTTCTGAAGAAATATGTTCATGATCCTACTCATGTTATTGATTAGAATGTGGTGCAAATTGAACCAGAAGAAGAGTTCTAGGTTGAACCTCTGAAAATGTTAGAAAGGAAAGAAATTTCACTCCAGAATCAAATCATCACCCAGGTTAAAGTGTGGTGGAAGAACTTCATTCCTAGAGGCTACCTAGGAAATGGAAAAGAAAATGTGGGAAGCATTCCCTTCACTTTTCTAGAAATGTTAGAAACAAAGAAAACATCAATGCTGGTTTTTATTTAAGGGGGGAAGATGTGATATCCCTAGTGCATTTTATTTTACATATATTATTATTTTATATTTTACTTTTATATATTGATTAGACATGTTGGCTATGAGGCCAAGACTAGAGTTGACTAATTTATGTAAACAAATATTATAGTGAATAAATGTTTCTGTCTCCTGGAAATAAATGGGTAATAACACATGAGTATTTTGGGCTTCTTGGTATTTAAGTAATTGTTAAGTGATTAAGTCCAAGTGGTGGATAGAAAAAGAGGAAACTGATAGAGGTCATATTGAGAACCTTCCCAAATTCTTCCAAAATTCTTAGGACAAAGATTTCCATTAGGAAACAAAATAACATGAGAGAAATGATATCCTAGGTGGAAAGATAAGCTTAGTTGGAGAGAAATTCTAAGATGAGTGAACATATAAGAATAAGCTTAGCTCCAGAGAAAGGAATGATTTTTCTTATTTTGAAAAAAATCATAGGTGAAGTGAAAGAGTAAGTAGACCTTAGAATCATGACATTGCTAGGAAAAAATATGTTGGGAAGAAAAACAATATATACCACTAAGTGAAAATCATTTGGCCACTATTGAAACAAGAAGTATGAGTTGGGGGGAGCTAGGGGGAGTGAAACTCATTGGTTGGGAGGAGCATACCATTTCCCATAGTGTTTCCATGGGAGAAATTGTTAGTCAAAAATGTGGTTGATTGTGTGTGTGTGTGTGTGTGTGTGTGTGTGTTTTAGAGAAACGATTATTCTTTGTATTAATAGTAGATGGCTAATTCAAAAATTGATGTACAATTATCTAGCCTATATGAATTTATCAGTAAGGTTTCTCTTGTAAATTCAGGGACACAGGAATGTGAAATTAATGAGAACATAGGTTATGTGAGTTAGTATTTTACTTGATGGGGCACACGAAAGCATGTAGTACAATTCAACAAATGTTGTTTCAGGTGATCCGAGGAAGGGAATATAAGCTATTGGTAAAAAAATTATCGAATGCATGTAGCATTGTTTGTAAAACTAAACTTTAACTCTAACAACATGGATATAAATTGTAGAACTTAGTATTACAAAGGCAATAATAATAGGGAAAATTTACCATTGAAGGGAAATTTTCCTTTGTTCATAATTCTGAACAATCAAGAAAAGGTATAAAGTAAATGGTAGAAAATAAGTCTATTAGAAATTGAGGTATCCATTGGGATATAAGTTGGAATTGCTTTAAATTTAAAATGGGATTAGGATATCCACTGTTATATGCAAGTTGTTATTGTGTAGTGTATTGCTTTCTCAAACGTATATGTGGGATATGGGTATGACAGTAACAATGATCTAACAATTATTCTTAGTTATAATCATTTGTTTATGTGTTTTTCTCACTTATTACCACTATTAATTCCAAATTACAAGGCTAGTATGCAACACAATATGGGAAAAGGGGAGGTAGAAGTAATTTAATTTGGAAACAAGACAACTCTATGTCTAGAAAAATAGAATAAGAATATTTAACATTAAAGAAATATTGAGTATGACCAATGACAATAGAATAGAGTTGTCATGCCAAGATAAGCTAGGAATAAAAAGGACATAGACACCAAGAATTAGCATAATAAAAATATAAAATGTATTGGAAATCCAACACATCCTTCATAGCTAAGAAATTCCAAAGAGTGAAAAATGCTAAAATTTTAGTTCCTAGAAACAAAACTAATAGATCAAATATGGGTGGTTTCCTAACCAAGAGTTGAGGGCTCCATTTAAATAGTGAACTTACCTTTAAAGTTGAGTGTTTAAAAACCTAAGAAAATTATATCTAAGTCATATTGGCATAAATAAAATATGATGATTTATAAATTAATAACTCAGTCTAGCTATAGAATATCATAAAGATTATATTTTTCCAGTTGGGTTTCCATGATGGTGGACAATGTAAACACGACCATAACAGGGAAATAAAAATAGGAGGAAACCCTCCAATGAGAGAGTGAAAGTTGTAATGGGGATTTGGTACCTAGAACAATATTGGTATAGGATGAATAAGAAAGATAATACTTGAGTCACTAGGAAACAAGGCTGACAGGCTGGTTAGCCCTTGCCGTGACCAGACGCATAAGTCAAAAATTCTTATAGTCCAAACTAAACCAAACATCACAATCTCAAGTTTCTCTTCGTCAACAGAAAATACGTGGCGGAAGAAGATCCAGTCAAGACGCCCATTTGTCAATGGTCACCATTTGAGCGTGCTTGTTGTGTTTACAAATTAATTGAGCGACCATTAATGATAACCATTAATATTTATGCATCTTCGCTGTGTTTACAAATTAATTTAGGACCATAAAAGAGTTTTATATTTTAGGTTTTTGTTATTTACATTGATATAAATTGTAGATAATTAATTTGTTTTGTATTTTTTCTATATTCTCAGTATTAGAATAAAACTTTTTAATCCCATCCTTACTATAAAGTAAATATCTTATTGATACCATTGTTTTTAAAATTTAATAATTATTAAAGTTTTACTAAATATTTTTATATGTATTTTTATTAGTGTGATGATATTGTTATTGCGTAGCATGTGACCCGAGTGCGCGTTTACGTTCAAGGCTTCGCCCTGAATGGCACACAGACTTCCCAGTTGACATCTTCAAACACGGTGATTAAGCTAACATCAGGCTTCCCAGTTAAACCATCACCAGGTTGGGGTACCACTGGTTGTAGCCAGTCACCCGATACGCCACCAAACCCGCAGCGGCGGGCGGGATGGAATCCGCTGCGAATAGAATTTGACAGGCAAATTGCCCGTCAAATACAGTTAAAAAAATTGCAAAACCGTGAACATTCTTTGTTGAAATTGTAAAAACAGGTAAAGAGGTATGAAGACGGGCAAATTTGACGTGTGAACCTGGTTTGAAATTCCAACCCCTCTCCGCCCACCAAAATCCCCACCGACATGAGAATGTTCAAATATCTCTCTATTTCTGCGCGGAATATATCGTAGGTCCATGGGATCAGACACCTGACACCTGACACCTCATTTGCACTCAGTTGGGAATCTTGGGGAGGAAGGCTGTCTTCCACAGTCCAAGCCCACCGTTCGTCTAACCGTTTTTCTTTTTCTTTTTTTCTGGAATGTTTTTCAATTCGCTCTTGAATTCTTATCTTAAAACTTTTAAAAATATGTATTAGAATACCAACCTTTATACGCTTTCAAGTCATAGAGTAATAGTCACTCTTTGCATTCTTATCTTAAAACTTTTAACTAAGATAATGGAATTTTAAAAGAAATGCATTAATTTTTTACCTTTAATATCATATATATAAGTTATAGTCATTTAGTTTATGGGATATTAATAATCTTTTTTATCGTCATTAAGAGTTTTTAATGAAACTATCTTCAAAAATAAAATCCTTATTTGACTTTTGGTTTCAGCTTCACCTGAACCACTCTTCCTATCTATTTATAACTCATCTTCATGTTAAATATGATGAAAATATTTTTTTTGATATTTTATAATGTATTAATATTCATAACAAATAATCTTAAGTAAAACAGATGCACACTTAGGTTTCTATATTTTCATTTTCTATTTAAATATGATTATGGGAGAGATAAAACACATTAATAAATTTTAAGTATGATTATGAGAGAGTTTAAAAAACATTAATAAATTTATATATTTCTTCTTGTTTATGGAATTTTTTTATACAACTGATTTAATAAAGATAAAAAATCTAACCTTGATGTAATTCCATTGTTAATATTATTACATTCTAAGAAACTAGATACATGGAAAGTATATAATCATCAACATGCACTAATAACAAAAATGTTTTCGAATACATAACACCCAATTGTTTCTACTCCAAATCTTGTTAGCTAATTTTGCAAGAGAAATTTAGAAAATAATCAAGGTATTAAAAGACAACAATTCAAAACAATGTGGACCATCTACTTGAAAGCATTAGAATAATTCTAAATGTTTGAATAATTTCTTAAAAAATATTATGTCCATGTTAGTTATAGAAACAAAGAACCGAGGAACAAGTATAAAAAGGTATCAAGTAAACCTTCAATAACCTTGAGCTTAGACACAACATTGAAATCTTGAGAAATATTATATGATTGGGAGCATTTAATTAGAGGGATGAAATCACATTGTATTTCCTTTGATGGACATTTTTACAGGTCATTTTGTCACATTAACCCAAAAGGCTTGTAAACTGGATAAATCCATATCCATGAACACTTTGTCATAATCCCTTCACAAAGCCCTGAGCATAATTTCTCCAAAGAGTTTGAGTTTCTAGTATTCATTGCTCAAAAAGATTATTTTTAGCCCCAACACTTCCTGCATTCTTGGTCACCTAGGTTCAATGCATGTTGCATGCTTGTTCACTTGTGCTCATCAACACACGTTTCTCCCTTCTACAAGTGCGTTGATTATAAAAATTTGGGAAAAATAAAAAAATATCTTTCATGCTTCCTCTTCTAGAAGCTCCCAAGGTGTTTTAACTATTTAGCTCAGATAGAGAGGTCGAATTCCTATTTGGTCCTATCTTAGAGACATTATCTCTTGTCCCTTTATCTCATCCTCCCATCATATGTGGAACTCAAACTCATAATGGTAAATCCTAAATTACCACACTCCTCCTATAAATTTACTACCTCCTTTAAGGTCTGGGTTGGCGTTTAGAGATATCTAGTGCCCTCATGTTGCTACTTTGAACCTAAAGGAGTCATCACATTCATGCATTAGGGTTGATGTCAAGATGTGCTTTGTGATAAGGAAGGAAAATTCAACTTGGGGATACATCTACAGATTCAACTTCTATTTATGGTTGTAAACTCTCTCCGATATTTGTTAATACAAAAAGTATCATGTTTTCTTATATTTGTTGTGTTATGTTTGCACTCATGTATTTCAATGACACATTGATTCATTGAACAGAGATTTTAGATTATGCTACGTGGATGTTGTGGACCATTTTCTTGTTTCATTGTTGTGTGCACGTTCTAATTATAACACTTGAAGCTAGAATTGGAGCTTACAAGTGAGGAGGAAAGGAAGGATTGCTATAGATTCAAGGTAGACTTATTTCCCATACTCTAATTTATCTTAGGAAAAATTCATGTTTTTTGTTTTTTGTTGTTCTAGATCATGCCACTAAATCTAGGGAATTCATCTTTGTCTACAATCGTGAAAATTCCACATAAAAAATTGGTGACCATACTGGGGATTGATTCTTCCCTTCGTTATTTCCTTGACCTTAGCACATTTTTCACCTCTCCAAGTGACCTTAATTAACTCACTTAGATATTTATTGACCTTAGAAAACATCCTTTGATATTTCTTTGACCATTTGTGTCATATTTTGTCCGAAATTTCCCCAACGCATCCACTTGTTCTGAGAGAGAGAACTTTATTGCACTTGTCCCTTCTTTGTGCTTGTGTTGGAGAGAACTATCTTTGGTTCTATACCTACACTGATCTTATAAGATGCAAAAATTTGCATTCCTTTTCTTTTCTCTTTGATAT
>APFE031489451.1:0-13462 GCA_000404065.3 Pinus taeda
TATTGAAATATAGTTATTTATTATGCTGTAAGGTGTTTTTCTAAAGAATAACTCTCGTTCATGTTACTGTGTGTCATTGGTCTATTAGATCGATTGTTAGACGATGAAAAAGTTTTCAGCGATTGGATCGTCGGTGAAGAACGTTCTAGGAGTTTGAGAATATTGACCCTGGAAGGCTCCCGGACGAGTGCTTTCATTACGTTTTCGGGACTTAAGATGATTGTGCCTCCACGACTTTCAGATGGTTAAGCCATTAATGCCTGATTCTGAGCGCACGATAAGGACCCTATAGGATGGTGAACTTTTGTCTAGATCATTCAGTCTGTTATTAGTAGCACCGTCTGTCTCGCCTCATTCGAACTTGTGCTTGCCCAAGGAACGCTCTACAACGGAGTCCTTCCCCATGAGGTCAAATGTTTGCAACGCTATGGTCTTCTATTAACCCTAGAGTTATAGGGTTTGCAATTTATACTTTACATTTATGCTTTTGATAATGTGTATGGTTCTTTAAAATTTCCCTTGTGATCTATAGTGACGCATTGTCGTTTTCTTATGGAACCAATAACTTGTTCAATGACTACCCACTTAGCACCAACAATGCCAACTTCACACTTCATTGTTCCAAAATGTGCCTAAAACATGAGAATTTCATTTTGGCACTAGCACAAGATCTGATGATGGCGAATAGACCGCAAAAACAGATGTTAGGGTCACATAAGAAAAATAGTGCTAAGAATTAGCTACAAATTTTCAATAATTTCTATACTGTCGTCCAACTGAACTAAACTAGAAAAGAATTGATATCAGGAAGATTAATCCTTTCGTCCTTTCTCTTTCATATTTAAAATTGTTCGAGATTACATTCAGTCATAATATTTTTTGTACCCATAAGAACGTCGTTATTATTATCTATTGGTATAATTCTACTTCGAATTAGCAAGCAATTCAAAACAAAAAATAAGATTTTCCTTATTTTCTCTTATTTCATTTATTTAATAAGAACTGGCTTCCAGAATTCACTGAGTAACACCACCTATATCGATTGGAAAATTGTCTAGAGACATTATTGTTGAAATCTTTTCCAAGGAAAACAAGTAACATCAGCGATTTTAGATCTTACCTAGAATAAAGACGAAAAATTTGAGCAGTTTCCTCTTCTCCATTGGTTTAGACTAACTTTAGGATTCTAGCATCACAGATCCACTGAAGCCTCCATCATTGGCTTCATCTCTTTAGATGCCTGCAGCAGGGTCATTATTCCTCATTATTCCATGGATGTAAGTGCCCATCCCGGAAGGAGGTTGGAACTCAGACGAGGATGAAATTTTGGACTTATTGTTGTTAGTTTCTGAAGATAGATTGCAATGATGCATAAAGTTTTCCACAAAGCTCAAGGAATTCACAACACTTTGTCTCTTCTTTCCACAATAGACAAGCGACTATGAAGCAAATAAGCCACCATCTTTGGAAGTTAAATTCTTAATTTTTATAATGTTCTTAGTTTTTAAACTGTGAATAGTTTAATGTGGAATTCCATAGGGAGAACGTGGGTAGCATGCAAGCTCTTTGTGCCTATCTCATATTCTTCGTATTTAATTAATTTATTAAGAATATTTTTTAGTTTTTTGTTGTTACTTTTTTTATTTTCCATTCCATTATTATAATGAAAAATGTGGCCCTCATCTTCATTGATTGCATCTGTTGGTTATTCGACACAACCTGTAGGTGAAGAAGTTTTAATATTTTCAAAAATCCATTTCCCTTGTGTTCTACTCATACTATCATATTGCTAATGGTACGACCCATATGCTTATTTAGGAAACACAAGAGAAGCGCTCAAGTCTCCTCTTCCTTCCTGCATCCTTTTGAATCGTTATCCATTCAGATGCCTGAAAAGCCATGGTAACATTTGTGTTTCTCTACCGATTTTCATTTCTAGGAACATATATTAACTCGGAGAGAAATATTAATTTCATAACTAATTTTCATTGATGCATGGATAATCGGAGGATGTAATATAGATTGCTACATAGTGTTCCACTTCTAGATTTCAATAGATATATGAAAATATGTGACATCAGTGGGCAATAATCAGGCCTGAAAACACTTTTTAATGGTTAAAAAGAGCACATAATGCCTATGTTTGCTTGTGTTCACGAGGCCTCTATATGCATGGGTGCAGTTTCCACAATTATGGATTTTGATCACTAAACAAGACCTTCCAAACTCTTATAATTATAATTATTTTTGCTGGGCTTATATACCTTTAATTCTCATAAACGTTATGTATGATGATTTGAATCTTTGATTTTGTGGTTCTAAATCCATATAAGGAAAATTTCATGATAGCTTTACTTATGCCTTAATTTGTGTGAGGGTTCATGCCGGCAACAAGGTTTAGAAGTTGGGAAATTATTGTGGATAAGGAAATATATTATTCTATGAATTTGGATGAATAAATATCTTTGTAAATCCTATTTTCCTTTTTCGTTATATACCATTCAATGCTAAAGTGTTCTCAATAAGTGTAGGATAAGTAGCATGATTATTGAGAGTTGGTTGGTATAATTTTTTAAGTTTATGGTAGGGACTCTGCATTCACGGTGTTGATTGGTTAAATTATTTATTTATTCCAAAACATGGTGAATAGAATATCATTTAGACCTTATGAGGATTGTAACAATTTCTTTCAATATTTTTTGCGTTCAACTATAGTGAAAGTTGATTTATTAAACTTGTATTATCATCCCCAAGATAGTTAATAACATCAAATACAGCCTGTCTGAGGTAAAGTAATAGAGTAAAAATAAGAAAGTTAAATATACATTACAACATGCGATACATGTTCAAAGGACTTACAAGTTTACAATATATTAATGACCAATATTTCACAGTATGGAGGTAATACTAACACCATTCAGATCCAAAGACAATCCCCTTTTTGTTGCCCTCTCCCTCTAACAATACACTTCCAAAAGATTCACTTACATCTGGATATCATGCTTGCTTTGTTTGAAGTCAATTATATTAATGGCCAACATCGGTAACAATAGAGGTATTGTTGGTATTAAAAAAAAGCAAACCCAAAGAGATTCTCCTTTTTTCGCTCTGAATTTGTAACACCACACTTGAAAAAGCTTCACTTTGGTATTTTTCTTTGTTTTTTTTAAAGCTTCACTTAAATCTCTATAATTTTCTTGCTCTGTTTTAAGCTGGTATGCCAAAATTTTAGCTCAATAACTAGAAGGAAATGTGAAAACCAGTGAAATCAATGCAAATTCTATGTGTTGGTAGAGATCATTATCCACTTTGTGATGAATTTTTTCATAAAAAAAATGTAGGTCAAGTTGTGGTTTTGTCTCCTTTATAAATGGTACACAAAGTTTCACCAGATGTGTTCATCGTGGAGTAGAAAGGATTACATTTTCATACCCAATTACCTACATTGTCAAACTAAACAACTTCCAAAACATTTCCTATAATTTCGATCAATTTCAATTTTGTTTCCAATAGACATGACTTAAATCTTAAATCTTTAATTATCTAAATAATTGTATCTAAAGCTTCAACCCACTTACTGACAAATTCAGTTAAAAGATCCATATTAGGCAAAATGTGACACAACAATAAGAATTCAACCAAAAATATTACCACTACTCATTTCATATGAAATCAAATTAACTTGTTTATAGTAAAAACCTCTCTCTTGCACATACACATGGTCATGTTCTTACATGTATAGAAGAAAAGAAAGGATTAAATTTGTTTACCTGGATTCTTAGCCAAATTAAGCAATAGTGCAAACCAATAAGGTTCACAAGAACACTACGCTTAGTTGTGAATAGATACAATTAGACATCTTTGAATCCCATTTCAGTCTTTTTCAAAATTTCCATAGCTCTCTAGTCATCTACTACTTCAAGAAACTCGTAGAATCGTAGCCATCTTTGTCTTCCATTTGATATAGAATTCCCGTCATCCATGCAGTGTCACCAAAATAATAGGTACAAAAAATAGATTAGAATAAAAAAATTACTATTAAGGATGCTAAATATATTAGCAATTACTACAAACCTGACTTCATATGCTCACAACTCCTTCCTATTCTACTGTTAAATATCCTAAAGTATAAAATGCATTTAAAGCACACAACTAGAAGATTCCATTTTACAAGCAATGAGAGTATGTAGATTCCATTTTACTCTACAAAGCTCATGTATATTCCAAAATGGGGATAGTTTCTAGATTTACTGAACCAACAAAAGTAAATGTGCAATGCAGACAGATTTTGAGATTACCACAACCAAAACAAGAGAAATTGAAAGCAGTTCAGTAAGCAATATATAGACATGGAATTCTGATTCCAAGCATGAAAAATATAAACCAAGGGCATGCACTATGAATATGAATGTAAATCTTGCTCATGAAATAAATGAACAAGAAACTATCTTAAAATTGACCATAGAGATTCTCTTTTTGGTTGAGAAGCACTTTAATTTTTAATAGGAATTATCCTAAGGTGTTGTACAAGATAGTATGCAATATGAAATGTCAATGTCAATATCCTAAGGGGTTAACTCAATCATTAAACTGATTGTTGCCAATGTTGTTGGCCATTTGGCTAGTTCCATAACAACAGATGTTGGGTTTTAATCCAGGTTGCACTAGTCTATGCCGTCATATTTACTATGGATGTTGTCCTCAAATGTGGGGAAGCATCCCTTCTTTTTTAAAACAAAAACAACTCTAATAGATTTTTTTTACTTCATACTTACATTATCATGTATTGCAAGTAGAGGTGCATCATCATATTAAACTATTATATACTCTACATGATTTTGTGCAGAAGCTTTGAGTTCTTCTGGAGAAGTAGGCAAATTATAATGTTTTCTATCAACTTGAATTAAAACATATATGGTAGAGAGAAACACATTTATTATCAAATCTAAGTCAACTGATTGAATTTTAGCAAGGATGGAAATGACTTCAAAACCTAGGTTTGAAAGGTTTGTTATAATTTATTCATCTTCATGTTCCTCCCAAGGAAATGACTCTAAATATTGAACACATTTTGAAAGTATTCGATGAGCACCAAGTTTGGTGGTTACTTTCGAAATGCCAAGAGCCTTTTTTACATTCTACAATGAGTTTTCAATGAGTCATTGTCCACATAATTGGAATTTTAATATAAAGCCATAAAAAATGAATTTAGGTGAAGGATACCCATATGACTGAAAATGAACACTCCAACATACCTTCAATTCCATGATATTTGCAAACAATTTGTATCCTCTCTTTTGAAAAATTTCCAACTTCTATTTTTGATCTTTGAACTTTAGAATTGTATAGTGAAGTCAATGTAATTTTTTTTTTTTTTACTTTTACCACACTTATGATCTATTCAGAATTTTATATGAATTGTTGATCAAAACTTTTATCTGATTAAATTTTTGGTGGCTTCTAAGCAACTTTTTCTTTCTAGTATCTACTATTGATATCTCTTAGTTTTTTGTGAGAACTAGACCCAATTCTCATCACTTATTTTCCAAACTAGGATTGGGTCATAATAATTTTCATGCAAGGGGGTCTTTATGTGCTACATTCTCATCAGTCTCTATCTTACAACATCTTACATAAAAGAGGAACTCATCCATAAATGAGGTTCAAATTCTAAGTAGTCCTCTTTATCCAAATGCAGAAATTTGTTTCCTCAACACTTAGAGCTACACCTAGAAGTGAAAACAACATAGATGTATTCAAGTTAGAAGTTGCAAAGAGTTGTGGTAAAGTTGCCTTAAATAGAACTGGGTCAACAACCTCTAACACATATGATGATGAAACTAGGAAATGGTGTTTCAGACTTCTTGATGACATAATGCTTTGCAAGAGTTTGAGGGTTTTTAATCAAGAAGTTTGATTGGTCATGATTATCCAGGTGCTTCCAAGTCTCAGGGTGTAATGGAAAGTGGAAAACTAGATTTTGACAAGATGTGTCAAAGTGTTGATGTTAGTTTTCCCAATGACAAGTCTAAAGTTGCATTTTGTTATTATGTAGAAGGGATATTTTGTAGTGGAATGGCACCTCTATTTGCTTCCAATGGATGGGAGAAATATACTATGGACCACGATAAGTAGCTGGTGAAAAAATATAGATGGATATTTTAGTGTCGATGAATGTGATGCTGGGTTTTTAAATGAATTGGTAAGAGAAACAGTGATTTCAGAAAATTGAGATATCAACCCCATGGAGCTTCTTGCTATAGAATCCCCATGTTTTGTATATAAGAGTCTAGAAGACATATACTATGTAATGTAGGAGATTTAAGCTTGACACTCGAGATGCTAACTTAACTTGAAGTACTAGCATACATTAGAATGTTAGTTATAAAAGTGTGTTTTTCGTTGAATGTTTTCATATCAGTTAAATCATAGATGATTTTTCTTTTAATATCGTCGTGTGGATGGATTATTCAATAACATGTGCAACTTTTCACTAGTCATTTTTTGTCATGGAGGATACTTTTGTACCATTCCAAGGAATCAAGAATGACTTGAAGGGAGGGTTGCTATGTTACAAACAAGATTGGGTCGGTGGATTCAATGTAAGATTCAGGTATTTAGTTCAAGACGAGCTCATTATAATGATCATGGAATGATATTATGGAGTTAATTCTACATAGTTTGCCATTTTCCACTGTGAGCATTATTGACTCCTTTTCTTTCTTTAATTACTGTTCATATCTACCGTATTTGGACTTTCTTTTTAAATAAATATTTCCTTTTTTTTCTTAAATTCAAATGTATATCCATCATGTCCAAACTCCAATGCACTTTATGCAGATAAATTTTCTTATATGATCTAAATAATTGTTGGAATAATGGTGCTTGAATATGATCCTTCCTCCCACAACATACATATTCTTTGCTTTTGATATTGCAGTAATTTCTTTTGGAGAACAAGTAGACAAAAGCAAAATTAAGTTTATCCTTTTTATGACACTCTCTAATATGAGTTTCTATTTCTGATCATTACTATGCAATAATAATATTAGAAAGGGATAATCTTCATGATATAGTGGTATTTACTAACCATCCTTCTTTATAGGCAGATCTTCAGTTGTTTTTTGAGAAAAACATAAGACTTCTCTAAAAGATTATAAGGACGAATCCAGTGAAATATTGTGAACACATTTCATTATAAAGTTAGATAATCACTTTAGAAGTTCAATATTATTATAAAGAAAATTTGAAAAAATATAGAAAAAAGATCAATACAATTAGGTGTTAATGTTATGTTTTACCATCTTAGCAGATGCTTTAGTAATACATGGTATTTAAAATTAACAAATAAAATGTGCTGCAAATGGAATCTTTATTACAGTCTAGACATTGCCATCCACTGCAATATGTGGCATCATCCATTCTCTCATTGGAGGTCAACCTCTATTAATTCTTGGGGTGGCTGAAGCAAATGTGCTTATGTATACATTCAAGTAAAAATTTCCTAAATAAAGAGAATATTTAGGCCCAAAATTGTTATTGTCTTGGACATGCTAGTAAGTACTTGAAATTTTATCACCATCTGTGAGCTTTCACATATTTATTCCGTTTTGCAATAGTATAATGAATGTTGGTATGATACAATATGATATATCTCTTTAGTAATTCATGAACGATACTTGAGATTTTTCACAAATAAGCTTGCAATCTATTGGAGTAACTACCAATTCTATGCTTGTTACAAACATGGTATGCATATGAATAACATTTTTGTTAATCTTGTTCATCATTCTTCGGGCATGTTCAATTATCAATAGATTTACCATGATAACTAGAGAACTATTTGGGATTATCATTGCTATATTGTTCATGCAACAGGCTATCCAGGCATGATTTTGTGAAAATGTTCACTTTCCATAAAAATGGCATTGATGAGATCATTCTATCCTTTATAAGAATTCTGCTTTTATTTTCCTAAATGTGAGACATCCATAAGCACATCTGAAATGAATGTCAGGGATAACTTCATTTTTTCAAATTTGAGAAGGGAAAAATGTCAGTAGATTGTTGCAAAACTTTCAAATGGTATCATACCCCAATCTCCAATGCACACTAAAAACTTAGCTACTCTGAAACACTAGGTACCTTCCAATTACAACTCAGATTTTATGTTTTGTAAAGATGTAAGAATGTTTAACAATGTGATATTTGATCAATGAATGGGTTATACTTGGTACAATTGGTTTATTACAGATTGGTAAAGATTGCTAAGAAAAACATTAAACAAAACTCAATATTAGGGAAATTGTATGGAAACACGCAAGAATCATATTAGCAAATGCAAAATCCATTGGTTTACCATCCACCTTTGACCCTTGTAATTTAACGATGATTTTGGATATTTAAAAATTTGTGGGCTGTTCTTGATAGGAACTAAAATTTTTGTAGTTCTTTCTCATTCCATTTTGGATGTGTTTTGGCTCTGGGGAAGGCACTGAAATAACTTGAATAGGGGACCCTTCTATTAGCTGCATCTATTGGGAATTTCGATGACCTTGTTAATGAGCCAATTTTTTATCTAGAGAAGGACATTGACAACCTATTTCCAGTAGAGGTCAAAGAACAACACCTCAGTAATTTGTACAGTCCACGTTGGTTGGTTCTTGTGTTGCAGCTATGCCCTTACTTAAAAATACTCCTACTTCAATGTTATGGGGTTACTTTGCGTCTATGGGAATAGAAAGCTTGCCTAGTAATCAATTTTGGAAAAGTTTAAATTTGAAAAGTGTAAATATATTGCTTGTGTAGTTAAAATTTTTGGTTTTGAATTGAATTATTGTTGTGACTAAATTGAATTGAATACTTTTAGAACTTTAAATTGCGTAGTTTTGGTTTAATATCTTACAAAAACAAAATTACTGTAAATTGTGTCACGTTAATTTACTGGTACAAACAATTACTGACTAGTATTTACTGAAATTCGACAGGTTCTAACATTACATAGTTGCCCTTCTTGATTTATGTTATTAGCAAAAGGAAATGTACCATATTTTATGATTTTTTATTGGTTTGTTCTGGAGTTAATTTCTTCGTAGTGTTTATAAAAAAGAATAAATAAAATTATAGTAAATTAGTAAGATTTTTAATTTTTGATAATCCTATCATATTTAAAAATCGAAACCTTATGATTGAGATTAATATATAAAAACAAAGTATTTACGGACCATGTTAATTAGAAGGGGTGCCCATATATATGAGAAGAAAAATCAACATGCGCTAAGATTATCTAACCCTTTAATCAATGTTGAGACTTTATCTTTTAGTTTATACACCTTTTACAAAACTTGATCAATTCATAGCCCTATTTTTATTTGAGTATCTGAGCACTCCACAAGAACCTGTCCCAAGTGATTTTTGATTTTCCACTATAGGTCAATTGTTTACATATAACATGTTTAGTGAGACTTGGAATATATAGTGTCAAGAATCCAATTACAACTTTCCATCTCTATTAAAACAAAATGCATCCTCGAAATTTGATATGATATTACGAATTTCAACCGGGGCAGTATTATTCAACCTTTCCCTAGATCATCAAACCTCCACCTAGAATTAAGGTTGCAAGGTTATTCAACCTCTCCTCCTCCATTACTTCCCATGGAAGTCCTTTGTTAAGAAATTTTAAGAGGGAATCCACACAAAAAACACCTATCCCACCTATTGAAAAACAAAGTTCACCATTTTCCAAACTATTGTAAGGGGGAAGCCACAGAAAAGATTGCCTATCCCACCAACTGTAAATTTGGAATTCACGCCTCAACAGAAAACCCACAAATAATTAAAATAAATTTTAGCAAGTATTATGTACCAACTAAACGAAGAAAATGTAGAACTACTCCCACCCTTCTAGATAAAATAAAGAGGTTGTCGAGGATAAGGTCACAACAAGGAGGATTTTTGGATGTTACTGAGAACCAAAACCTCTAAACTCCCCCGGGTCTTTAGGGTGAAAAGTAATATATCCATATATAAATTGAGGACAAGAATTCAATGAGAGAACAAAACCTAAGATACCCAAGCATACAAAAGATGAGTCAAGAAATATCTAACCAAAAAGCCAATTTCTAGTGCTCAGAAGAAACATAAATTGACCTAAGGACCAATACCTAGAGGTGGAGAAAATAATGCCTTGATCTTTGAACGAGAATTAGACACAAACAACCCAATGTCCAAGAACACATAAAATCCATCTAAACTCTTTCTCCAACCCCCATCAAAAGACAAATCCAATATGCTAGGCATCGAGAGATAATTGACAAATAGAAAAAAATATTAAATGGCTAGATTATTGAAAAAATCTATCAAAATAGAAATAGAAGAGAACTGAATAACAAAACTAGGTTAGGAATACCTTAACATAGAGTAAAGAAGTAATAAAACACAATGCAATAGACTGTACCACAAAAACCAACTAGCATAACTTCCTTTTAAACTTGCAATTTGAACGAAATTTGATATTCACCACCCATGCGACATGATAAAAGTCCATTCCTTATCACCACCTTCCATTCTATATGCATGATTAACCAAAGGATAGAGTGGTAGATTGAGTTGTCCTATAAGGACACCCCAATTCCTGCACTGCACCATAACACACAACACCCACATAATGATTTGATTACATGCGTGATGACACTTTTGTGGAGGAACCAACCCCCTCATAAGTTGGTATTTAAATTTATATTTGAAAATATCTAAAGATGTGTATTTTTAAATATTATTTTCTCTGATACATTTAATGAAATTAATATGATTATAACTTAGATTTATTAAAAATAAAGAGATTCCATTTATTAAAAACCTTATGTAAAAGAGCATGCGTTTACTATTTAATTGACTTTGTATGTTAATTTTTTATATTAAAAAATTAAATTTTTGATTGACGGAAAATTTTAACAATGAAGTTTATCTTAATGTTTAGAAACCTTGGTAAACCTCACTAGTCTTTAATAGAAAGATTGTAAAATGCTTGATCATATTCTTGTAAAAATATTTGGATTTATGATTATATTATTTTATTTTATATAAGACCTTGACGATTTTTAAGGTAAAATAATTTATATTATAAATCTTGGGAGAGTTATTTTTAGAAAAAATAGAAATTGGTGAATCTTTTTTTTTGGAAAAAATATAGAAAATTAACCCACCTACTAATATTATCCCCTAAAATTTTCCCTAATTTGTATTTTAAAATTTGATTTCCTCAAACCATTTAATAAATCAAAATTCAAAATGTCTTTCCTAATATATATTTTTTTAAGATTAGGCACTTTAAATACTTTTAAGACGAGGTTCATAGCTATTTTTCATAGGCTACTGGTATGGCACTTGGGAAGCCAACCTGATGCAGGAGCATGTGACTCAGAGGGGAAAAATCTTCCAATTTATTCCAAAAAAAAATATAAAAAAATCTACAGGCAAGGAGTGGGATCCTTTTGCCTGCTGTTTCTATGTTTTTTAGTTAAAAATAGGAATAAGATAGGGAATAAAGCATGCTATCTTTTCTAGTTAAAATTAGCATAAAAGTAGATAATAAACCATGCTAGACTAGTTGTGAAAAGCCTTAATTTACTATGTAAAGGTTTGCTTTTGTAATAGGCAAAGGGATCCATATGAAAAAAAAAAGACTTGGCCCCCAAGCTAGTGTGTGAGAGGCCCAGGGCAGAGATGTCGAAGGGCATTGAATGATGCCACATTGTGTAAATGTGGATTTGGATATTGATTTGATGCGGAGGATTATGAATGAATGAAGCTTATTTGTGCATTGATCTGGATTGTGTATTTATGGATTGGTTTGTCTGTAATTATAATTATTGCAAAAGCTATTTATTTCCAGAAGGTTGGAGCTGCAGATTATTGATGGAATAATAATGAGAATTAGTCTTTGGATCCTGAGAATAGTTAGACATTGTGCTTTTTTTATGTGGCATTGAATCTCTGTCACTGAGAAAATTGATTTCTGTGCATGTTTTGTGAGAGAGCTATCCAGCTCTACACTACCTATAGTAAGGAAAATACTCTATTGTATAAATGAACTTGCAACAAATTTGATTGTATCTTGAGAAAGCATTAACGCCCGCATGGATGTGTAGATTAGTTGTGAAATGGAATCTCCAGGTAGCTGAAGGAAAGAGTATTCTCATGCAATTGAGGTCGAATGAAGTGTTATACGCATGGCTGCATGCGTGGTTAATTTCTTTATTCTTCTTTTGGGTCGAAGTGCAGTGAAAATACAACTGTTTGCATGGAGAGAGTAGGATCGCCGTGGGTTTTCGTTCATGTTTCCCAACTGTTCGCGTGGTGGCCGGAAAGCGGTGACGGGTAGATGAGTGTTCTGATACTCGATAATTTTAATTTGGGTTCAACGATTGACTAATGGCCTGTGCTTCACGTATGCAAGGTGCACTGGGCCTGTATCAATTGTGCCTGCATGTTATTACGCCCACTTAGCTGCAAAAACGTGCTCGTGTGTTAGTTTTGAGAGTGGGTCTTTCCATGGTGGGAGTGTATCTGGCATGAGTACTGGCTCAGGAAGTGAATTCCAGTGAGGAACATATCGGTGAAATATTGGATGAGGTTTTTAGGACTTACGGTGAATTTATTGATGGGGAAAAGGGTCTGACAATTGAGAGGTGGTCGCCAATAATCGTAGATGTATAGTCCCTTGTAAAGGATGCGTAAAGATTTTAAATTTGTTGCCTTCGATTACAAATTAGAAAGGTTGTGGCTCGTTGAAAAAGGAATGAAGCCATCAAGTTAATGACTGATACTCCTGAAGCCAGTTCAAAGGAAATTGAGGCAGAGATTCAGGAGATTGCTCTCAAATTAGAGAGGTTATCCCTAACTCTTGCATCCCCATCATCATTAGTGGTATCAGAGCCAGCAACCGACATTGAATTGAATCTCAGGAGCAAGCGAAGGATGGCTTTCAGAGTTGGAAGAGGACGAGGATGTGGTGGAAGAGGATGGCCTGTTGCAAATGCTGAAATAATGGAAAGCCTAGAAGAGCTGTGAGCTAGATTGGATGCGTTAACCTCAAATACGAACATAGATGATGGAGATGTCAGTGAGCCCGAAGTTGAAGCTACAGAGGAGGAAGCTGTACAAGTTACTCCAGAGATGAGGTTCTTTCAGTCAGTGTTGAAATCCACAGCCTGACCATGGAACCAATTAGTGCCGATATACCAAGGAGGACTGAATCCAAAAGAATTAATCGACTGGATTAATAGCATGGAGAAATTATTCGATTATGAAGAAACGGAAGATGAGAAGAAAGTAAAGTTTGTTGTCACGAAATTAAAAGGCCATGCAGCACTTTGGTGGGATGGTGTGCAGGCGGAAAGGAGGAGACTGGGTAAGCAGCCAATCAAGAATTGGAGCAGAATGGTAGCAAAGTTAAAAG
>APFE031489471.1:0-26815 GCA_000404065.3 Pinus taeda
GGCTTGCCGTTCAAGACTTCTCTTGCACGATTCGAGCGTGTCAGTTGTCCACTTGGTTCGGTTGTCCAACAATGTGCATGACTCCTTACTCCACCTCCACAATAGAGTAAGACTCTATGTCACCACTCCTTTGTTTGGAATTGTTCCCAAACTCCTGCACATCTTCTTCTACGGACTTGTCCTTGCTTCCCTCTCGTTTCATTATCACTTGTTCCATCAACTACTTATATGTTTCCATCATGCAAATGAATAATCATTTGAGCAATTGGGTAGACTCGTTCCATCTTGGGCATGGGTGCTTGTTCGGTCTCGACTGGCGCTTGTTCGGTCTCAGCTCATGTGAGAAACCCCAAATTTCTATCAGGTTGACTCATTATGCCTCGGGCGTGGGCACTCGTGCAGTCTCGACTGGCTTGTTCCAAATCTTAGGTGCATTCATTTGGGCATGCTCAGTCCAACTTGGGTACGTTCGAGGGAGCATGCTTGTTCCATCTTGGGCGCATTTTCTTCCATCATGGGCGCCCTAGGTCCACTTTGGGCGTGGTTGTGCCAACTCAAGGGTGCCTCATTACACTTCATTTGGGCGCGCTCGTGCCGACTTGAGCACCTGGTGCACACACTCTTGATCCACTTCATTTGAGCTTTCTTCCCCACACAATACCCAATACTTTGTTGTGGCCTAATACCAACAACCATTTGAGTTTTCACGCCTTATTTACCATGCTATTAATCCATAAATGAGTGAGGGCAATATATGCCCACCGCTGGATTGAAATGGATAATGTACTTGTTTCGATCCATCGGTGGGCATGTACTGCCCCCGCACATTTATGGATCGATAGCATGGTAAATAAGGCTTGCCGTTCAAGACTTCTCTTGCACGATTCGAGCGTGTCAGTTGTCCAACAATGTGCATGACTCCTTACTCCACCTCCACAATAGAGTAAGACTCTATGTCACCACTCCTTTGTTTGGAATTGTTCCCAAACTCCTGCACATCTTCTTCTACGGACTTGTCCTTGCTTCCCTCTCGTTTCATTATCACTTGTTCCATCAACTACTTATATGTTTCCATCATGCAAATGAATAATCGTTTGAGCAATTGGGTAGACTCGTTCCATCTTGGGCATGGGTGCTCGTTCGGTCTCGACTGGCGCTTGTTCGGTCTCAGCTCATGCGAGAAACCCCAAATTTCTATTAGGTTGACTCATTATGCCTCGGGCGTGGGCACTCGTGCAGTCTCGACTGGCTTGTTCCAAATCTTAGGTGCATTCATTTGGGCATGCTCAGTCCAACTTGGGTACGTTCGAGCGAGCATGCTTGTTCCATCTTGGGCGCATTTTCTTCCATCATGGGCGCCCTAGGTCCACTTTAGGCGTGGTTGTGCCAACTCAAGGGTGCCTCATTACACTTCATTTGGGCGCGCTCGTGCCGACTTGAGCACCTGGTGCACACACTCTTGATCCACTTCATTTGAGCTTTCTTCCCCACACAATACCCAATACTTTGTTGTGGCCTAATACCAACAACCATTTGAGTTTTCTTCCCCACACAATACCCAATACTTTGCTGTGGCCTAATACCAACAACCATTTGAGCTTTCTTCCCCACACAATACCCAATACCAATGCTAAAAGCTTTTTACCTTTAGAAAATGTTTAAGAAAATTACATATATAAAATATTTTCAGCTCAAAACTTTGTTTTTATAAAGTAATTAAAATAATAAATATTATTAAACAAATGTATAATTAATCACTTACGCTAAATATTATTTTGCAATTATATATATATATATATATAAATTGCTAAATTAAACTAAAAGTTTATATATATATAAACACACATGGTAATGCAAACGGCTTACTCCATTTTCATTGTTGTGTAATGACATTAAGGTTTTCGTTATTAACGAGCATTCACTTTTAAAAGCATTTATGTTGCAAAAAGGTTCCAACAGAATATTAAATAAACGAAAGCAGTGTCAAATAATGTGCAAATGAATTACTATGAAAATGATTAAGTTATCACAAATGAATGCCCATCAGAGTGGCGCAGCGGAAGCGTGGTGGGCCCATAACCCACAGGTCCCAGGATCGAAACCTGGCTCTGATACTGAAATTGGATGTGGCTTCCGCGCTAGACTATATTTTGTTGAACGTGAAATTGGATGGGGAATCATTTTGTTTTCATTCGCCGCACGCCAACTGTGTGTGGGCATTTTGTTGATAGTGAAATTGGAAGTACAACGGAGGAACGGAGAACAAATGTCAACTTTCTTATGACACCGCAAACCATTTTGAGAACAAATATTAACGCCGCATGCCAAACTGTTTCAATAACAATGAATACAATTTCCGGGAACCACATAATTAGAATGGAGGAAGGGGGAACAAATTTCGACTTTCACCGCATGCGATTTTCAGTAAGGGAGAACAAATTTTAAGAAACTGCAGTGGTGGTGTGAATGAAAACACACCATTGGCAGGGATAATGATATAGTGATATCTGAATGAATATTATATATGATTATCCTAGATTTAGAAGCCAAAGTCTTGTTGCAATATTGTTAAGTCTTTAACTAGGATGAATGCACTATTCTTGAAGAAACTAAGATTAAGTTAGATTTAGAAAAACAAGTTTGTATGTCCTCGATCAAAAGCTACGGAGTCTTCTCAGAATATTAAGAATATTTTAACGTGTAAGACATACTTCTTGAAAGTCTTGTTGCAATATTGTTAAGTCTTTAACTAGGATGAATGCACTATTCTTGAAGAAACTAAGATTAAGTTAGATTTAGAAAAACAAGTTTGTATGTCCTCGATCAAAAGCTACGGAGTCTTCTCAGAATATTAAGAATATTTTAACGTGTAAGACATACTTCTTGTCTTGGAGAAAGAAAATACAAGTTTAGTATAGATATTGATGGCCTCCTTTGTAGTAGAGGAAGTGGTAATAATATTTTCAAGGAAATTGTACCTATTTTTTAGGCTCATAAAAGAAATAAAAGATGGGAAAAAGGAGTCTAAAAGAGGGGAGAAAGGGTTGGGTAGGAGTGATAGGTTTAGATTTTAGTAAGGAAATTGATCTAATTATAATTGAATGGTTTGGTAGGAGTGTTAGGTTTAGATTTTAGTAAATAAATTGATCCAATTATAATTGATAGGAAATACTCGTTTTACCATGCACAAGAAATATCTTGGGTTCAAATCTAGTACAGGAAGTAAAAGTTTATTTACGAAATCCTTAGAGTGGGACAAGCTCCTATAAGGGCTTAAAAATTATTTTAATGCCTTAAAATTCAAAAAGGTTGGTGGGTCCCTCCAAAACAGTGTAAGTACTTGGGATGCTACCAAAAAGAAGGAAAAGGGATGGGGATTAAAGGTTGTTAAAGTTGAGATAAAGGAGACGTTTGATAAAAATGATTATGATATGTTTTCAAAGGCACATGTAAAGGACTTGGAGGTAAGAAGGAAAAAAATAGGTCGATTGAAGGGAGGTTAAGTCGTGGATGAAGTGTTCAGTAGTGCAAATTGAGAAGGGCGATGAAAACATGAAGTTTTTTTTTCAATTTTTCTCACCATAAGAAAATGGTCATTACAATATAGGAAATGTATGATTAAGAGGGTCAAAAGGTTGATGAATTCTTGGGTCTATCTGCATTGGGTATGAATCTGTTAACTAGACCCGCCAACATTCAGGGGATCTTCCCAGTATGGAGTCCCAACTAGACCTCACATTGTTTGGTGTAGGAGTCCCATCCGTTATGATGGCCTTGCCATTATCTTAAATGTTTGTCTTAGCTCTTGCTTGTTAGCACATGAGAGTGGTCTGCTTTGTCTTCGAGGTTTGTGTGCATGGTGAGTGCCAGTGTTACTTGCGTCAAGGTTCTTTCACCGCAGAGAGAGAGGGTGGAACCGAGTCTCCAGTCGAACAGGAAGAGTCCCAACTCTGTCAGAGACACACAACATGATAGGACATGCCCAACTTTCTGCGAAGCAGTCCACACAGATGCGACAATCACACACACAAGAAGGGATAGCACGTACAACACTCAACGGAGCAGTCCACGCGAGTGCTATGGGAAAGGTCATGTCTGATATCTGGTGAGGCTGCCCATGCGAGCATGACATCGTTAACAACTTATACAACATATTTTCATAAAAATATGTATTAGAACAACCGAAAGAGTTCAAATGTTTTAACAATGGTTAAAGCAGCATGCATTACAAGGGTTCCAAGATTACTCTTATAAACAATTACAATACATGTGTGAAAACATGTTGGCCTGTTATCAGGCTTCTGAATTAAGTGGAAGCTCTAAGACACATTGGTAGACCATACATCACTAACCCCATAAAAGCGGCATTGGAGCCACTGTTCTCTCCTTAAAGACAAGACTACAGACTCCAAGGATATGTGTGAGGAGCCACAGTGAAAATTCCTTTGCATGTACAAATGAGGGGGTATTTATAACCAAGGGTGAAACTGGCCCTTGTGACTGTTCGACTTCCCTTATGATTGTTTGACTTATTTGACCCTTCAACTTTTCATGATTTTTCATATGACACGTGGGTCTCTTGGACTTCCACATTAAATTACATTGATTTACAACAGTGTGGCCCATAGTGGTGATGTGGCTGACATGACTCGTGACACGAATCAACACAAAAATGTTGGTATGTTCATGTTGCTGTTGGTGTGCATGTCGAGCTACAATGCTGCTGGGTGATGGATGCACTCTTGGTGTATCGTAGCTTCACCTCCACATGGCAAGGTGTGCGGAGTTTTCGATGGTCTTGGTGTTCGCTTGATGTCGCATGTGCACGTTGCTCCTTTGCTTGTGCTTTGGCATGCTTCACATGTTCGTCTGTTCGCGAAACAGTCTCCTTGCATGCATTGTTCGTTCATCCATTCTTAAACAAATCTCCTCGCATGTGCTCTCCTTGTTCATCTTGTTCGTCATCACATCATAGTGAATACAACTTGTGCACATGAAGCAGGACCTTGTGTGTGGCCATAACATGACTACAAGCATGATATTGTAACCAACATGCAAAAATATGTTAGTTGAACAGTCAAGCAAGGAGGGTGAAAAGACTCACTACGAGTTCATGGGATGAGCCCAAGTGCTTGCAAACATCAAGGAAAAACCCAAGGAAGGCTCTGAAATTAGATGTAGGCCATAATTTTGGAGGGTGTCATAGTTGCTACAACACTTGGGGACACACTGGTTGAACTCCAAATTCTCTGTTTTGGTCCATTTACATCAGAGGGCCTTGGTCTTTAAGGGAGTATTGAATCCCTGTGGGGATTACTTCGGCTTCCCCACTTACCCTATGGACAAACATGGTTCACCTTTTGCTAATTCAGTCAAACAAAACAAAAAGTTTCATCTTGATCACATTGTTTTGAAATTAGGAAGGGTAGTTTGGCTCGCGAGTTAAAAAATTTCAGAGTATAAGTTTTCATCTCTAGTGTTGCTCTACTGCCAGCAGGCCTGGACAATAACTTGATAGAGTCATGTAGGAGCACATGCATTGCTTGACTACCAGCGAGCCTTATCAGTACCCTGATGGAGTTGCATGCTTCACCTCTCTACACAGGAAGCCTTTCTCTTCTTTCGCCTTTGTATTTTTTAAAGAGGACTGTGCATAGGCACTTGTTTATTTTTGGGCGGAAGAGGGATCTCGACTTATTGAGAACAAAAGAAGTTGTTCCTTCAGAGAAGCATGTAATACCTCTGACATAGGTTTTATCATTTAGATTTTCCCCTTATTCCTTTCTACTAGTTGGATGAGCTTGATCACACAGAGCAGAAGGCAGAGTATAGGAAGGGGTCTTCCTAGTGCGGACACAGGTTCATGGTTGGGAACAAGCTTCCCTTACAGACATCTCGTATTTTCTGTCAAGACTTCATTGGTTGAAGGTTACAACCAGGCACAGAGAAGACGGATGTAGGATAGGCCAAGTACTACAGTGTCATAAGACTCTTTAGATCCCAGCCACATACTCATTCAAAAGCCAAAACTTAGTAAATGGTAGCACTTATTTACAAAAAACCAAAAATAGCAAGATACTAAACAAAGAAAAATAGTAAGCAACAAGGAAAATTTTAAGGATGGAAATTTTTCTTGAAGTTTAGAAACATTGGCGAATCTCATTAATCCCTAATATGCAAAGTATAAAATGTTTATTGATATATTTGTAAAATTATTCAAATTTATAATGATTTTATATATAGTCTCTATATAATGTTGGCGATTTTAAAGGTAAAATAATTTTATATTCTAAAATTTGGGCGAATCACCTTTTATCAAAAATGGAAATTAGCGAATCTTTTTGTGGAAAAATCATGGAAAATTAGCCCACTGGGCGAACATTAGCCCCTAAAATTTTCCATGGTACTAAGCAAAGTGAAAAAGAAAAATAATAAGCAGTAAATAGGCTACGTACATGGTGTGGGGCATGGCCCTGGCTTACTCAAAATAATTCTTGAGATCTTGGTCATTGACAGAGAGGTTGTCAATCCCACTGTCAGTTATTGTAGATGGTATGTGTGTGGGCCAAGCTTCTCATGGACTATGTACGGACCAGTCCACAGGGACTGGAACTTCGTATGCTTGTCTTTGTCTTCATGGGGTTTATCCCATTTCAAGACTAAGTCACCAACATCGAAGTTAGCTTTCCCTGCAGACTTCTTGTTGAACCATCTCTTGATACGGTTCTGGTGGAGTGTAAAGTTTTCTTTTTATTTCATCCTTTCTTCCTGTAGTTTGTGAAGTGTATCCATCCTACGCTGAACTTACATACAAGGCTTTCCTTGGGATTCTTAAGACAACTGAAGTGCATAAAAGAAGATGTTGGGCGGTAGGATGGATTCTTTTACCATAGACCAGGAAGTATGGAGAGGTACTCAGAGAGGGTTTGGGTGTTACGCGGTCAACCCATAAAGCATTTGTCAAGGCAGAGTGCTAGTGACGTTGCTCAGAGTAAACAATCTTTTTGATTATACAAATAAGGTTTTTGTTCATCGATTCTGTGAGACTATTTCCTTGTGGGTAGTAGTTAGATGAGTGTTTCAGCACAATACCATTTTGCAATGCAAAATCATAAAGCTTTAAAGATGAAAAGTATGTTGCATTGTCAAACACAAGTGATGCCGGGATGCCAAAGCATCAGATGATGTTCTATTGGAGGAAGCTGATGACTTCTTGGTCGTTCACTTGCTTGAGCAGAACTGGTTTTGTCCACCACGTGAAGTAATTAGTTGTTGTCAAGATGTAGCGGTGTTGTTTTGACAAATGTGGAAAAATTTCCTGTATGATGTCCAGGCCCCATTGTTGGAATGGTTCAGTCACTACAACAAGGTGCAATGGGGCTGCTTACCTTCGTGTTCTACCGGCGCATCGCTGACAGATTAGGAACTTGCAGGCATAAGCATGTGCATCCTTGAATAATGTGGGCTAGTAGAAATCATCTTGCATAACTTTGTTTATAGTGGTATTTCCCCTAAATTGGCCTCCGGTTGGTCCGTTATGTAGATTTTGCAAAACTTTCTCTAATTCATTTGCCTCTAGGCACTTGAGCAAGATTTTTTTACTGTGGTTTCTATAAAGCACTTCGTGCACCAACTGATAGGCTAAAGCTTCAAGGCGTAGTGCCCTCTTCCATCTGATGGAGAAGTGAGAGGGTATGGTGCCAGGCTCAAGGTACTGGTGCACATCTTCGTACCAAGAAATTCTGCTTGCAGTTAGTGGTACTCGCACTACATCATACATTTCAATTTCCTTCTCCCAGCCAGTGACCTCTGCTTATTCCTCCTGTGTGTATTTCCTCAGTTACGAGTCTGCAGAGACCATGACCCTTGACAGTGTGAACTGGCTTGATGTAAATATCATACTCTTGCAAGCGTATCATCTAGTTAACACGTCATTTACCCATCTCTTGTTGTATGAGAAATGCGCAGACTATTGGATGAGGCACATAGACTATGCAATGGTTCTTCAGTAAGTAGGGTTTGAAGTGTTTCACTACCTTGTATACTGCATATGCTTGTTTGTCAACAGTGGGATAGTTGAGTTTCGGTCCTTGCATGCTTGCGCTCATGAAGGGGATGGGACGTTTGTCATTCAATTCATCCTTCTGAGTGAGTACTGAAGTGAGCGAGTTGTCAGAGGTGAAGGTGTATAACATGACGTCTTTGTTGAAATCTGGGCTATAGAGTGTAGGTGCTTCTAAAATATCCTACTTGGTACAGGTGAATGCGTACTTTTCCCTCTTGCCTCAGCTATAGACTACATCCTTCTTGATCATGTCTTGCATTGGTTTTACTATCTCCGCATAGTCCAAGATTACCTTCCGAAGGAATTTTATATTTCCCAAGAAGGACTGCATTTCTTTCTTGTTGGTTGGGTGAGGGATCTGTGTAATAGTATGGACCCGTCCAGATCAACCTTGATCCCGCTTTTGGAAACGATGTGCCCAAGGAGGTTCCCCTCAGACACTACAAATATGCTCTTTTTGGGATTCAAGGAAATCTCGTATTTTCGGCATTGCTCAAGAATTTGCTTTAGATGGCATATGTGGTCTTCCCATTTTCTTGAAAACACAGTCACATCATCGAGGTACACCACTATGCTCTATCCGATAAGTCCGCAGAAGGTGATGTCCATGGTGCACTAAAAGGTTGTGCCTGCATTCACAAGCCCAAACGACATTCGTTTGTATGCGAATGAACCCCACTTAGTACGAAAGGTAGTTTTGAGTCGATCAAGTTCCGCTACCAGGACTTGATTATATAGGAACAAGGTTTGAAACCCATGTAGAATGACGAACTCTGTATATTATCCATGCATCCAATAGCTTGGTGAGCTCCTTTTGTATGAGAGGTTCAAGTGACGAATGTAATTTCCTCAGTTTCTATTGATATGGCTTGACCCCTTCTTTGATTGGAATGATATATTGGATTATTCACGTGTCGTAAGTTTTCATATCATCATATGTCCCCGTGAACACATCTCGGTCCTGTTTGAACAAGAGGACAAAGGCTTGCCACTCTTGCTGCGTGCAACACATACCAAGATTGACGAACTTCAGATCTTGTTCTGTCCCCAAGTTAATTAGTTGGTGCATCATGGTAGAGCTATGGGTTTTGTTGTTCCTTGGCCCTTGAAAGCGTTCTTACAAGTCATAGAGCTTTTCCAAAGATACCATACCCTTGGGGATGAGGTGACCTTTCTTTTTATCCACCCCAGCTTGCAAATATTTCTAGTGCTCATCTTCGTCTATCACTGCATCCTTGAAGATATCAACATTATCCATGAAATTCAGTATCCGTTCAAACACGCGTAAATTAGTTATGTTATCCGCGATATAAGGTCTATACAAAATTTCAACAGTAAATCTATCCCTAAGCGGTGACATTCTAGAAGCTGAGTTTCCAAAGCATTGGTAGCCGCATTATGCGTTCTTATTTCAATAGTGATATTAAATTCTTAGAATTTAGAGATTGGTCACCATACCTATTGCTGGTAACTTTTGAGATGAGGTGATAAACAGTGAATGGTGTTACGTACCTGTCATACCACTATTTCCGAATCACCTACCACTTTGAGCGTGACCAGGTTGAGGCTAATGGATTTTTGCAAGCCCAACATGAGTGCTTTGTATTCAACAATGTTGTTTGTGCACTCAAACTCCAATTGGCTTGAAATCAAATGCTTCCTGTTTTTTGGGTCAATCAAGACACACCCAGCTCTAGAGCCATCTTGTGTCTTTGATCTGTCGAGGTACATGGTCCACAACTCATATGTACACAGACCATTCAACACGCTCACACTATTTCTACTGCTACTGCTACTTCTACTAATGTTACAATGCACTGTACATGTTTCGTTTCCATCAATTGGGCAAGGGGGGGACCCAACTACATGTTTGGTGGGGTTGGATTTGGCCATGCGGGATAGCAACTCAATGTTGTTTCCAAGAGGAAGTTGCCAAACATGAGCTATATGAAGGCCAACGGTTCATTACGCCATTGATGGGAGTGAAATTGTGCCTCATGTATCTCTCGGATAACACTCGGATTTGATTGTTTTTCCCTTGTACGAAAGCCACATGTGCGACTAGTCTGTCGCAAAATACCCATTCAGCTTGCTAGACCAGTCTCTATTGAGTAGTAAGCCATACACTTCTGCTATGTCCACAACAACAATGTTTATGCACTGGCGAACTTGGTCGTCATGAGATAGTTGAATGATCACATCCTGAAGTTCATCAATGTCTAGTACAAATATCCGATCGAGTTGGATGATTTGTGTGGATGTCTTGCTCCATTGCTCATTGATCTTTTTGGAAATGGAGACTGACATGCCTTTGGTTGCCACACCAGAATAAACCAAATAATTGCAAACATTACAGTTAAATATTTCAAATGAAAGCAGGAATGGAGGGCAAACAAAGTTTTCTTCTTCCATCTAGATTGTTTTTAGCATAGTTGAAAGTGATTTGAGAGGTGTGCTTCCTCCCTTGCTGGTAGAGGCTATGTTTTTCGTTGATGTCTACCCCAGTGCACACAAAAAGATGTCCCGATGACTATGAATCTTATCTAACTCGAACAAATTGATGTTTGCGCAAGTCTTATTCATGTCTTCCACGATATTGTAATCCAGAGCGGGTAGAATCACTGAGATGTGCGGGGTGAGACTGGTGTTCGTGTTGTCTGGTGGAGTGTTATGCAGTTTGCTGCTCAGGGACGTACTCTTGTCTGTCACTATCTTCCTAGGATTTCTTTGTGTTTTATACTTTTGGAGGGCTGGTGGATCAACCTTCCTCAGTAGTTCAAGCGTTTTTTGCATTTCCCCAAGTGTGGGGGGAGCCCCTTTACTTCTGATATTGTAACAACCATTTTTATTTTAGGGCTGCTTCTTGGTATTTTTCTTATGTGTTGCTTGTGATCATTGATACATGTTCACCACCTACCTAATGGTTGATGCCTCATCAGGCACAACATCTTCATCACCATCCATGTCCCCTGGTTGTCCTTGCGCACTACTCATCATGTTTGGCATGTGATCGCACACTAAGCCTGCAACTCATTTCCTGTCCAGACAAGACCCTTTCAGGTGCTCATCTTCATGAAATGAACAAAATTCGTTGTTCGCACACTGTTCGAGATGAAACACTGAGTTGGAGCTCTGCACAGTTTTAGTAGGGAAGTGATTATTGCCTGATGACATGCTTCCTTGTCTTTGTATGGGTGGCCAACTGCTCGTAGATGTGTCAACTATTCGTTGTTTGAGCTCAGACACTTTTGTTGTCAAGCTTTTGACTAGACGAGTAAGGGTTTCAATATCACTTGTTTCCTTGTCCTTACCCTTGCTCGTTGGAGCCTGGGGCTTCCTGCTCACATCTCTCGAGTCCTTCGTTGGTTCATCATCCTTGATAACTTCAATCGTGCACAGGCCCTTCTCTACAATGATTGCCTCTTTGCAGTTTTCTTACAATGGTCGTTTCATAGCTTGCTTGACGAACTGCACAATGCTGGTTGGTAGTGCAGACATGTGGTAATTCATAGTGATGGAGTCATGACGTTTCGTGTCCACTGCAAACTTATTCAATATGCGCAGAAACCTCTAATTGAAATATTTTACCTTTTATTTCCCCTCCAACTTCAAGCTTCCCAATTCTTTGAGTAACATGGCTGGGGTGTTGTCATCAACAAAATTTTCTAGAAACATACATTTGAACGTACCTCAGTTATGGATAGATTTGACAGGAAGGTTGTGATACCATACTGCTACGAGACCATCCAAGGTACATGGGAATAATCTACATTCATTGTCATCGTACCATACCTCAAGTGTCTGAAGTTGTAGGTAGAATTTGTCCAAGTTATCATACTTCTTAAGCATTCTCTCCAACCGCTTCGACATCTTGTGCAAAGCACCTGGGAGAGCCATTGGTCCCTGAGTCATCCATTCTAGATTTGGTCAGCCATGTCTTCTTCTTTTTCATCCTCCTCCTATTATTTAGAATTTGACGTTTTTGGCTCTGAGTCTGTTGGTTCGACTTTTCCTTTGCCTCCCCTACTGCCTTCCCCTCCACCTCCTGTAGCAGAATCTGAGCCCAAGATCACGAGGGTGTCTCTTTTTCCCTATTGGAATACCTGAGGTTCCTCTCCATTCTCAACAACTTCCGCCAGACCTTCAAGTGTGGCAAGAACTGCTTCCTTCACCGATGATATAATAACCCCTATGGGAGTGGTTTTTGGCTTTATTGATGTGTATGGAAGATGATGTATTCCTGGGATCGGTCCGACTGCTTTGCATGAACTGACAAGTAATGGGATGGACGAGTAGAGGTGTTGATATGAAATTTCACGTTCACATATGGGAGGTGAGGAGTAACTAGCTTTAGATTTGCGCATAGGTGAGAGGGAGTGCGAGTTACTTCCTTGACCAGATGATTGATGAGTGGGGGTGAGAGGACATTCATCCATAAGAAACTAGAATCCCTCCTTCTAGTGCCAGAAATGTTGACGGTGTTGGACCCGCCAACTTTCATGGGATGTCCTTGGTATGAAGTCCAAACTATACCTCACATCATTTGGTGTAGGAGTCCCATCCAATATGATGGACCGATTGCCATTATCTTAAATGTTTTCCTTAGCTCTTTCTTGTCAACACATGATAGTGGTCTGCTTCATCTTCGATGTTTGTGTGCTTGGTGAGTGCTAGTGTTACTTGCATCAAGGTTATTTCAGCGTAGAGAGAGAGGGTGGAAGTGAGTCTCCAGTTGAATGGGAAGAGTCCCAAATCCATTAGAGACATATAACATGACATGACATGTATAGCTTCCAATGGAGCAATCCACATGGATGTGGTAGCCACACACACAAGAAGAGATATCACATGCAACACTCAACGGAGCAGTCCACATGAGTGCGACGGTCATTATAACAAGTTTTTGGGAAAGTTCATGTTTGATGTCTGGTGAGGCAGCCCACATGGACAGGACATTGTTAACGACTTATACGACACGTTTTCATAAGAATATGTATTATAAAAATTGAAAGAGTTCAAATGTTTGAACATAGGTTAAAGAAACATGCATTACAAGTGTTCCAATATTAGTCTTACAAACAATTACAATACATGTGTGAAAACATGTTGGCCTGTTATCAGGCTTCTGAATTAAGTAAAAATTTCAAGACACATCGGCACACCATACATCACTAACCTCCTAAAAGGGGTGTTGGAGCCAGTTCTTTCTCCTCAAAGAAAAGACTATAGATTATCAAGGCTATGTGGGAGGAGGCAAGGTGAAAAGTCCTTTTCATGTAAAAATGAAGGGGTATTTATAGCCAAGGGTGAAATTGGCGATGACTATTTGACTTCCCTCATGACTGTTTGACTTATTTGACCCTTCAAATTTTCATGGATTTTCATATGACATGTGGGTCTCTTGGACTTTGACATTACATTACATTGATTTACAACAGTATGGCCCACAATGGTGATGTGGCTAACATGAATCATGACACAAATCCACATAACAGTGCTGGTATTTCATGTGGTTGCTGGTGTGCATGTCGAGCTGCAATGTTGCTGAGTGATGGATATGATCTTGGTGTATCATAGCTTCACCTCCGTATGGCAAGGTTTGTGGAATCTTTGATGGTCTTGGTGTTCGCTTGATGTCGACTGTGCATGTTGCTCCTTTGCTTGTAATTTGGCATGCTTCACATGTTCATCCATCCATGAGAAACTCTCCTCGCATGCATCGTGATTTCGTCCATTTGCGAACAAATCTCCTTGCATGTTCTTTCCTTGCTCATCTTGTTTGCTACCATGTCATGTCTCATCCATGTACCTATACCTGCAATCACTCATGACGATATGACATCAAATCCATAAACTTCCTAGTCTACCATGATGCATTGTCATTCGCTTTCAGATGTAGGTGACCAGGAGAGAGGATGAGACTATGAAACTATGCAAGGCATATTTGAAGCTAGGATGTGGGCTCTGGGCATTACCGGTGAAAATTCCACAGAATTCACTGGGAGACTGAGATGGAAAATCCAGATCAACAATGGCTGTTTGTGAGATCTGGCTTCGCTGGACGGAAGATCTGTGTAATTTCTTGAGGGAAGCAGTGCAACAAGAAAAGGAGGGGTTGGTAACAAAAAATGCATAATTCCTCAGGGGAGTTGGTAGTGAGGTGCAGGAGGCTTGCCGAGAAAAATGCACATTTTTTCCAGGAGCTGGCAGTAGGCTGCGGGAATGCTGGTGACAAAAATGGCGCAATTTCTGGGAGGATGACCTACTAAACACCTCTGCGCAATTTTTGAATTGAGCGGGATGCTGAGAAGCTGAGGGATTGCTCATGAAATCTGCATAGTTTTATGTGTGAGAAGCAGGTCAACTGACTGGCTGGCTGGTTGGAAAAACTGTGCATTTATTGGGGGGAGACAATGATGGACACTAGGTGTTTTTTGGACATGTATGTGCAGTTTCTTCAGTTAGCGGAGGGGGCATGCTTGGCAGCTTTTGTGCAAATTTTGAGGGGAGTGAGTCTCAAGGTCATTGCCCAGTCAAACTCTCCAGTTGACCAGTGGGAGGCTTAGTTGATGTGCTTGCGGGCAATGCAGATTGAAATAGCTTATTGGACACTTCTGCACTATTCTAGGTGACAATCAGTTGAGTGAATTCTAGGGTGGAAGTCAGGTTATTGGAGGGTGATCCGGTCATCAGAACTTCAGCAAAATGACTAAGTGTGTGAGTGAGTGAACTTGTGCATAAGCGACCTTGCAAACACACACTTAGCATGACTTGACGACAATACACCTCAAACCATCAAGACAACATATACTCAATGTGATTGACGGAATGTGCCAGTGACAAGTGTGGTGCTTGTGATAGATCATTGAAAAACCACGACGACACTTGTGTGATAGTGCATACAACTTCGTGTGTGAGTGCAACAGATGTTTACATAACAAATACAACTTGTACACACGAAGCGAGACCTTGTGTGTGGTCAAAATATGACTGCAAGCATGACATTGTATCCAACATGCAAAAAGATGTTTGTTGAATGATTAACTGAGGAGGGTGAAAAGAATCACTAGAGCTCACGGGATGAGCCCAAGTTCTTTCAAACATCAAGGAAAACCTGAAGGAAGGCTCCGAAATTGGATGCAGGCCAAAATTTTGGAGGGTGTTGTAGCCGCTACAACATAATCACTTTTAGGGTATTTACAAGAAGTTAGAATAGGTGCATATTGTTGAATTTTTAAAACTTTCTCTCTATTTCATCAATCTTGTTAATGAAGAAGATAATAATTAAATGATGGAGAAGATATCTAAATATGAACTCAAATTTATCTTGGCCTCTTTCACAAAATATAAGTATCCCAACCAAGATAGATGAAGAACAAAAAATTATATTGGCTTTTTGGGAGAAATTCAATTGAGCATGGTCGTATTGGTGAGATTGTTAGGTATTTTTGGGAGTTATCATCTCCACCTTTTTGGTGTTGATTCCCAAAAAGCATAAGCAAAAATATTTTAATGAATTTAGACCAATATCCTTATGTAATTGTCTTTACAATATCATTTCTATGGATCTCTTTGTCAAGCTTAAAATGACCCTTTCAAATGTCATTTCACAAGGGTAATTGAAGTTTTTAGTAGGAAGATAGATCTTTGTAGCTATGGGAGCAACTCTAGAGAGGCTCCATATTATTACGATAAAAAATATCATGGTTATTGTATTAAATCTTGATCTCCCTAAAGCATACAATAGGAATTTGCTAATTATATTTTTGTTTCATGTAATTACATGTGGGTTACAATTTTCCAATGCTTTCTTAGAGAGAATCTATTTTGAGATTGTGATATAAATAATTGACGGAAGGTGAGCTACAAGAGTTTGTTTAGTACTGGAGAAAAATGTGGAAGATTATAGCTCCAAAAAAAACTAACATTTTGTTTTATTGGTTATTCTTAATAGATTTCCTACTTTCAATTTTCTTCAATAGAATGGATTCAAGCTATTATTTTCCTTGTAGAAATGATGAAGATACATATTCTCAATTGTTCATTCATTGTTCTTTTGCAACTCAAATTTGAAAGAAAGTGAAGGAACTTATTAGTGTTTTTAATGTCTAGAAATAACACTCTATAGAACAATGGTTCACTAGTAGAAAATGGCTAATTAGTTACTAAAAAAATGACCAAAAGCATATAAACAACCATTTTTCAATCGATGACCAATAGTAGCTAATTTACAATATCTTATAACACAACTAACTTTTAGTCGTTTTTAACTTAGTCATTAATTGATTGTCTCAATTTTATTGTCTAGTAGTATATTTAGTCATAAATTTGGTCATTAATTTAGTCATTAATTGCCACAATTAATGACCAAATATACAACAAAATATATTACTATATGATCACCTGAGAAAACCAATTAATTACCAAAGAAATATGACCAAAATGTTGGTCGTGTTATAAGATACTATAGATTAGCTACTAATAGTCATATATATGCAAATTTTAGTCATCGTTTGAAACCAATTAATGACCAAAGAAATATAACTAAATTCCAATCGTGTTATAAGATATTGTAAATTAACTACTAATATTCATATATATACAAAATTTAGTCATTATTTGTAAGCACAAATTTATCATTCGCAATAGTCATTTATCAATTTTTGGTAGTTTCATATTCATTATATAAATTACTAATTTAGTAGTTTATATTCATTTCATTTACTTTCATAATAATCATTATAAACAACTAATTTGGTCATATATTCATTTTATTTGTATTCATCATTAATCAATATAAACTATTAATTTAGTAATTTTAGATTGATTTTATGTATTCATTATTAATCAACATAAATTAATTAGTATGATTCTATGACTAAATTATAAAAAAGAAATGTCATACAATGTGCATGTTCATCTAATATGAAAACACAGAATTACATATGTTAATTACAATACTAAATAATATCAAGTGAAACTATAAACAATTTCAACTACATAAATTATATTATATAAAATGTCAAATATTACAATATGAGTTTCCAACTTAATATTGGTTGGACTACAATTTATACATGAAATATTGTTTCATGACTTCAAAAAATTATCATTGTGTTGCCAAGGGAATGTAGGTGAATTCACCAACTCTAGAGACTTGACCATCAATATTTATATGTGTGTCTCATGTAGGATATTAGCTTTAAGGGTATCATCAAACCGGTTCTCTTCTCTCTCTCTTTCTTCATTTGTGACTCCAGTGTTATTGTTATGCTCTTTCTTCAATTTTTGCTTCTTACCATCAACACTGAGTTCCTCCTCTGAAAATGAGAGAAGATACAATGCAGAGTATAAGACATGAAAGACGATTTCCCTTATACATCATATTATTCAAAGATTTAGAAAACAACACAAGAACTAAGGATATAAAATTGTGTTCAATAATGACGATACATTCAAAGCATTAAGAGGTTAATAAAACAATTTTGTGAAAATCTAATAAATATGGTAATATGAAAAGTTTCACTATGCATTTTTTATCACATATATAAAAATGTGAAACAAATATTTATGTAATTATTTAGTGAAGAAGTCAGACTCGTATTGTTTTAGAAAAAATAAAAAACATTTTTCCAATCACTATATTTTTGAGCACTCATTTCATTGAAACAAAAGTGTTATATAAACAATATCCCATTGGGATAAGACGTGTATAAATTGTAAAAAATTGTGCTACAAGGCAACAAGTGAATTTAAAAATTGGAATGAAAGATACCTTAGATGTTTATAGTATTAATTACTCAGGCATCAACGTTTAATTTCATAACAAGATAAAATAATGATATAGTGGCTAAATCACATATATCCAATACTCAACAGATATACTTTTAGGTTTTACAAAGGTGTCCTAGCATAAGGGTCAAAACCAAAAAAAAAAAATTCACGTTGGTTGGATTTATCAATATAGGATTAGTCCTCTAATGTTACACCCCTTTCAAAATTTCAAACTAATCTTGGGCAAGTTTTCCTTCAGATGTCAAATAGAATAATTTGATGTTGATGATAAACAACATAGAGAAAGAGAGAGGATGGAATATCTTAGCTGAGAATCATAACACATATCAAGGTTCAAATTGTCAATAATAAATATGTACTTAAGAAATTTGCACTGCATCAACAAACTTACTAAAGATTCTGCACCATTTTCTTTTAGAAGTTCATTCATAGCCTGCTAGTTAGCACCCTTTGCATTTGCAAATGGTTACAAAAGAATTTGTCTCACTTAAGTCCTAAAAAAAAATAATGCACATGGTGGATTCAGTACCACTGATCCAAAATTGAAAAAATAAAACAAATTAATAAATTCTCCAAACAAAAGATTTCGAAGGCAAAAATTGCACTCCTTGCTCTTGATTTATAAAACAAGCTTTCAATTGGAAATAAGTTATGATACCAAAGATAAGAACTACACGAAGCCTCAAGTGGAACTGGATAATGATAAAGAAGAGGCATTCAATGCCAAGACGATAATTTGGAAGAATTTTATCTAGGAGTGGATGGATGTAGCCATCTAAACTCTCATCTCATCTCTCCAGGATTTTTGATTGTGAATCAAGACCAAGAGGGAAGTTGCCTATGGAAGAAATGAGAATATTGATTAATGTGAAACGATACATCCCTTCCTATTTTCATTTTATTAGTATTGCGAAATGAATCTCATTCTAAGAGCCTTTGTTCATAAAGTGTGCTTTTGGCTACCTTGTAAAGCATATTCCAAGCATATTGTGGTATCATATCAAATTCTTGGAGAATCTATTCTTTCACCTCTTCAGAAAAGTCTATTGGAATTATCAACACACAAAAAATGAACCCTTTAGAGAAGGAAATACAACAGGTGAGGGAAAAGAAGTTGAAGGAAGAGTTTATAATGAATAGTTGTGGCTTTGAGATATGGAATGATATTCAATCCCAAAAGCCACAAAAGGATACAAACAATGAAATTGTGTAATCCAAGAAAAAGCTATAGCTTATATTACAATATTGCTGGAGGAGCTTTGCACACATGTGTGTCAGACCTTCTCCAGCAGGTGGTTGGCTACCTAGAAATAGAACCAAGATATAAACTACATTTTTTCTCCAACAATCTTCTCATTAAGGCAATGGTTGGATAACAATAGGAGGAGTTAGTAGATTGAAGACAATTGCACACATCAAACAACGAGAATATCTTTACTCTTCGTCAAGAAATTAACCTCCTCCTAATCTACAGTTCAACATACAAAAGTTACAAATTGAAATCAATAAAGTGGAAACATTTTGATATATAAATAAGATCCAAATTTCCACTATGATACTAAAATTATTTCTATTTATCAAGTCATGACTTAGTTTAAACTTGTAGATACACAACATCTCTTTGCATCATCTTCCATTTTTCCATCTCATCCTTGTTTTTATTAACAATGAAAACAAACAAGAAGCATTTTAGAATTACTGTATTAGAATTAAGAAAATGTTGTACACCGATATTTTGTGAGAAGGGAATAGAATAAAGCAAAATGAAAGAAAAATAACATGGTAGAATCTTTGGAGACTGGAGCCTGCCATAACAAATAAAAGAGCTTATTTCCCTACAGAGAAAAACTATGTAAATTATTTCCATTGAAAGAAATATTTCCAGAAGTATAGAAATTATCACATTTTCACAGCCTCCGGTTTCAAATCTAGACCAAGAGGTGAATACGAAGTTATTGTATTGACATCCTCTATTGATAAACATGTGATTTAGAGACCTCATGCACCATCTTGCCCAAATTTTCAGATACATTAGATGGTTTTTTCTCTACTGATGGTGTGGGATTAGGCCACCATTTCTTCTTGTCTACAATTAATTTCATCAAGCCAGTTGTCCAACCAAATTTAAGAGCTTAGTGTAATGATTATGTTCATCCATAATGTAGCATTCAAAATAACAGAAACATAGTTCATTAAAATTTAAAATTTATATGTGTGTGTGTGTGTGTGTGAGCATGTTATCTAAGATTTCTTATTCTACCATTCTACTTATTCTACTATATTTCCAAGCCTAAGAAATAATAACATGCCTCTCTCTTTCTTCAACTAGATCATTCAATTGATTCTTAGCTTCTGCACTTCCCATTCTTGCCCATCATAATCAAGGAAATAGTTTCAGAAATTTCTCATTGAAGTGCTTTGAAAACTATTACATAAGTAGATAAACCTTTTCCTATGACTCGTTATTATGACACTGAGTTTTTTCTTCTATATTTTGTACTTGTTTATTATCTAGTATAGATTAATAGGAAAGCATAGAATCAGGTGACATAAATATTAGAGAAAAATAATAATAATTTTGTTGACACCAAATCAACGAAGCCTATGTGCTTAGAAGAGAACTCGTGACATAATTTTTTATATGCATTTTAATTCCTAGCAAATCCCTTATAACATCATGTGGCATACTCTCTGCTCTAGCCAACCTCAAAATGAGCATGAATATCCGAGAAGAAACACAAAAACAACTTCAAAAACAAAGTAGGTAAAATATCTCCTCTCCACTTTCACCAAATTAGGATTCACCATAAATATCTTGGAAGAAACATAAACATAATCAATATACAAAAAAATGTAGGTTAATATTTTACGCCTGCAAGTTAAAAAAAATGCTTGTTAATTCTTCATTGCATCAATCAAATAAAGATTCCAAAGTTTTAAGCCTTGCATGAAATCATCATTAAGGTACGAAGGTAATATGAGTTAAAGGTAATTACAATTTTTTTTGTATTTTTTTCTCTGGTTTTTGTCTACTTGTCCGAAGATTCTGGCAACGTCATTTCCCATGTTGCTCAACTCATATTCATCATCCTTGGCCTCCTACACTTCTTGATCCGACCAAATTTACAAACAAATGAGAAACCAAATATACAAACAACCATAAGAATGGATGAGACAACTCATTCCTTAGACATGAAGAGTCAACAAAAATATGAATCTACCAAAAGTGTTAAAAGATGCAGAACATACATACAACTCCTTTGTAAAGTTATCCAGATCTTTGCACCATAGATATTTGGGTGTTGCTTTTTTAAGCTCCTCAACATCATCCTCAAACTTGTCTCTCTTAGCACCTAATTGCTGGATTTTTTCTAAAGTCAATGTTCCTATTGCCACGGATAGAAGATACTCATAATATCTAGCACAAGCACCCTTTGTTGCATCAATGTTTTCTCTGGGAGACTCTTCATCATCTGTTATTTCCCTAGAAATAGATTCCTCAATAGGTTTCCCCTTCTTAGGGAATGGAGTAAAACCTTTGTTCCTCAATTCAAGAAACAAATCTACACATTTTTAGTTGTTCACTATGGTTTGTCCATTTACAACTTCCAGTATGAATCTAAATTTATTGTCCAATTTCAGTAAATCAAGCTGAAGGTTGTCTAATTGGAATTTCTGAATTGACAATTTCAATTCAATGTTAGGAGTGTTGATCCAAAAAATTGTTGTTCATTATATGAAAAAAAAATAAAATTTGTTTGGCTTTCAAATTTTCAACCCATGTTAACTTTTGAAGAGGCATTGCTAAAATAAGTCCTTGGACACAAAGTACACTAAGAATTCAATACAAAATGATAGAAACAATGTCAATGGTCATGACAAAAAAATCCAACGGGTAAAATACAACAAAGAGATCAGGAACATAAATGGAAGAAAACAAATGTGTTGGTAATGGTTAGCCGAAAAGGAGAACCTGGGGCAAAAGAGGACAATAAATAAAACACCTACGTTTTTCTTTTCATAGAATTATAGTCAAATATGATATAATTCATCGAGAACTACAATTTTATGAGATAATCCAATCTAGAACTGTTCTTTAACTTGTACATTTAAAGAGAAGAATTGAAACCTACCATGAAACCAAATAACGATGAGTTTCAAGAATATGCCTTGCTTATGGGTCTCATATTTATGAATGATTTCCTTTGAGTAAAAAAGATGCATGCTACTTGTACCGACTATAGTAGTCAGCTTGAATGTATTTAAAAGACCTCCTTGAAGTTCAATCTTTGTATTATCTTCAGACAATGACACCTCAAAAATGGATCCTGGTATCAATATTGTATTCCTTGTAGTCTTGGAAGAAAAATATTTTCATTAGAAAATAATTTCACAGTATTTAAAAATTCTTAGGCATAACCTATTTAGATAAATGATAGCAGCCTACCCTTATGAAAGGATCTATAATATTATCATTCCCAATCATCAATGCTTCCAAAAATTCTTTGTAATCCTAAGTCCACTGCGAACATGCAACTCTATAATTCTCAATGTGGTCTCACTAATTTCCTCTATGATTCCACTAATCGTGTAAGTCACACAATTATCCATTACAACTGTTTGTTCACTTGAACGCACCCAAGATTAAAGGTGAAAACAAAAGTTGAATCAAATTTGTAAAATATTCTACAAATATCTTTATTGAATAATGGACAAAATATTTCCTTAAAGCCCTTGTACCGAGGAATTGGCTTCAAGGGTTCATCATTAAGCATGCACCTTATATTTGCAGCAATATCCCTTGGGTTGTAGTTAGGCACAAAGGAACTCCAACTAGTTCCAGATCCTTCAATTCTATTCACAAGGACCATTGGAATAATTTGCACATACCTGAGCCACATATAGAATACCAATGAAAACCCATGCTTGCAATAAGACATATATATAGCACAAATCCTAATGTACAAGACTCCACAAAGTTATACAAAATTCCTAAATCCCACAATTCGTCGTCCTTCTCTACCTTCCTATCAATTTATGCAGAATTTATGAATACAACAATTTATCATTCTTCTATATCAAACTACTTACAACATTGGTTCAATTTTTGGCCCATCTTCATTCAAGTAGTCCAAGAGTACACCATCCTCTTTTGTGAAGAAGAAGCATGTTATTGGTGACAAGGATGTGAAAACATATTGAGTGTTTGCTTGATATTGCCTACCCTATCATAAATGACCTACCATAGGCAAGACGTTTCATTTAGATGTTAGTATAAATAACAGTGGTAAAGATCATTAATATTTCAAAAGAAAATAAAGAGAAACTTCATGTGAAACCTTTGTTGTTGTTGCTGCTACTTTTGTTACTACAATAGGTACAAATGCTGCAGTGGTAGAGGATGCAAACCTTGATACACAATCAAGACTCATTCTAGAGTCTCTTTGGGAAACTATATGGCTCCAAATAAATTGTCTGTGCTTGACTGCAATTGCTGGGAAAGAAGCAACCTCTTAAGAATACAATCTAGCATGCTCTATACAACTTTTTGTTTCTTCAGTAAAAATGACTATGTATTATGCCCCTCTTCTTCATATGATTTAATAATAAGAAAGAGAATGTACAAATGGCATACTTGAACCTATGGTCAAGAAATAATTTGAAATTTCATCATCATGACTATCCCGAACAACAACCATTGACCCCAAAAACACTACTACCTGACACATATGAAAAGGTCTAGAACCACCAGAGGCAGGCATTGTCAGCCTCCTAGAAGTCAACCCGATAGTTTCAACAATCCCTTCTAATATACTTCTCTTCCTCTTCTTCTTGTGTCTCTGCTCAATGCTTAACTCTCCTTCAATTCTCATGCCACCATTTTAGGCATCCATCTTATCATTAGTGCCAACCTAAGAAATAGTAGTTCAAGTCATAGAAGAAGAAACAAAAGAAGTCAGAGGTTTGGTCATTTTATAAGGCACAAAAAGTGCTAACAAACTCCCATAATTAAGGGTTCCGCGAATAGGATTGGGCACAACAAAGGGACAAAATGACAATTTAGACTTAGATTTTTCTTGAGGAGTTACCCAGGGTAATGACGGAATGCAAGAAGTTTAATAAGTTTTTCTTCCCATTACACACATTTCAGGATGTGGGGTTAGATAAATATGCTTTGATGGAGTGATTTTAAGAGAGTGTAAAGTTTCCTTGCAACATTGGTTAGTTAAACTCCCTCATGAATGGGAGTTAACATATTCTATATAATATATGGTGACCTAAATGGAGATGGTAAACTCAAGATGGCTGATGGATTGTCCATATACCCAACCTTGTCTATATTAGGAGATTTTTCCAATCTACTAACTGAACAATGACCTTTTGCAGCTGCCATGTGAATGAACCTCATGCCCATAACTCTTGAATTAGAGAAAATCATGGCATGGTTGACAGTCCTCATACCACCTCCAAACATAGTGCTATCTAAAACTAATGACACAATCAATAGTGACGTTTTGGGAGTGTGGACCTTAAATTTGTAAAATATTCTACAAATATATTTATTGAATAATGGAAAAAATATTACCTTAAAACCCTCATACAAAGGAATCATTAGCTTCAAGGATTAATCAATAAGCATGCACCTTATATTTGCAGCAATATCCCTTGGGTTGCAGTTAGGTGCAAAGGAACCCCAACCAGTTCTAGTTCCTTCACTTCTATTCACAAGGACCATTGGAATAATTGACACATACCTGAGCCACAGATAGAATACCAATGAAAACCTGTGCTTTGAGTAAGACATATATATAACACAAATCATGATGTACAAGACTCCCCAGAGTTATACAAAATTCCTAAATCCCACAATTAGTCATCCTTTTGTACCTTCCTATCAATTTATTTGGAATTTATGAATACAACAATTTATCATCATTCTGTATCAAACTACTTACCATGTTGGTTCAATTTTTAGTCCATCTTCATTCAATTAGTCCAAGAGTACATCATCCTCTATTGTGAACAAGAAGCATGTTATTTGTGACAGGCATGTGAAAATATATCGACCGTTTGCATGATATTTTCCACTCTATCATAAATGACCCACCATAGGCAAGAGGTTTCATTTAGATGTCAATATAAATAGAAGTGGTATAGATCATTAAGATTTCAAAAGCAACTAAAGAGAAACTTCATGTGCAACCTTTGGTTTTGTTGCTTATACTTTTGTTACTTCAGCAAGTACAAATGTTGTAGTGACAGAGGATGCAAGCCTTGCTCCACAGTCAAGATTCACTCTAAAGACTCTTTGAGAAACTATATGGCTCCAAATCAACTGATTGTGCTTGACTATAGTTGCTGGGAAAGAAGTAGCCTCTTCAGAATACAATCTGGCCTGATATATACAACTTTTTATTTCTTCAGTAAAAATGAATATGCGCTATGCCCCTCTTCTTCATATGATTTGATAATAAGGAGAATGTACAGATAGCATATTTCAACCTATGGTCAAGAAATAATTTGAAATTTCATCATCGTGACTATCTCAAACAATAAACATTGGCCCCTGAAACACTACCATATGTGATCCGGATTTAAACAGGAACGCAACAAAATACAGAGATAACCATATACACAAAGATGCAGTGGAAATAATACTTCATTTCATTAATGGAAAACACTGAAATATGCTTACAACAGAGTTGAAAAATAAACTAGCTAGGGCGATGGTAGCTTTTTAATCTCTGAGAACGAGATGTGGGTACAATGCCTATGAACTGTGTTACAATGAGGCCTCAAAGGCCTATTTATGTTGAGAAACAATGAAACCCTTCACATTTCCAAAAACCTAACCCTAGAAGATGAAACGCCAAATGTGGGCCCCGTTTGGGTAAATTGGTACATCAATTTTCCCGGGGTCGAACTTTGGCAATACACTCTCGTTTGACGCGTACATAGCTTCGTTAAGAAAGAATCTATCCGAGAACTACAGTTGGGAAAGGGAAAACTCGTCATGGACCCATGTTGCCCCCACTATTCCAAAAAACGTCCGTTTAGGGCCTCAAAATGGGCTTCGGAAGTTCAGGACCCAAAAATTCTCTAAAAATAGTAAATTGTGCTACAATTTAGGAAACTGAAAAAGCTGAAAGAGACAATTGTGGGGGTCCAAATGGGATAGGTGGGTGGCCACCAATATCCACTTGGATCATTCCTCCCCCCTTAGGAGGCAATGGTCCCCATTGCGTTGAGTTCCTCCCTGAGATGAGGAAGCTGTCGCTGATATGGGTTTCTAGTGAGCTGTTCTGCAGTCTCTGATGTGTCCAGTAATGGTGGGAAGCATGGTCGATGACGATACCCATTGAACAGTTGGTGAAGACAAAGGAATGGAGGAATTCTATGTGCCAAACCAATATTCCCCGTGGCCTTGGTACTGGTGGAAGGACCATGTCGGCATGGTCGAAGCTTCTGATGGGCTCTTGTAAGGTGTTCTTTCTGCAGATGCAACTAGACTTTGTTGCCCACCTGAAGCTTGTGTGGTACCCCTGTGGGTGAGGAGAAGTTGTTCTTGTGTTCTGTCATGACTGTATCCCTTTTCTGCTGCTGCTGCATGGAGGAACCCTTTGCGGGTGTCATGGATGTAGCAACGAACTTCCCCTTACTTTCGGAGCGAACCAGACAGAAAATGAATTTCCTAGTCTAGGAGATGAGCTTGCTGCCTTTCTTAGCAGTGATCAAAGACGTGGCGGTAGGTGGGGCTACCTCTAGTATCCTGTATAATGAATTACTCAAAGAAATAATGACAACACGAGGCCTTGACTCATACATAGCATGTCGCCTCCACAGGTATGGTTGGCTTAATAATACATCACAAACATCTAGAGGTGTAACATCACACAATACCTCGTCTGTGAATGGTTTGATGCTGTAGGGAAGGCGGCACTGCTGGCGAACTTT
>APFE031489471.1:27907-42669 GCA_000404065.3 Pinus taeda
ATATGAGACGTAGGCAAAGGTGTATAACCACTAGAGGCACGCATTGTCAGCCTTCTAGAAGTCAACCCGACAGTTTCAACAATCCCTTCCAATATACTTCTCTTCCTCTCCTTTTTGTGTCTCTGCTTAATGCTCAATTGTCCTTCAATTCTCATGCCACCATTTTGGGCATCCATCTTATCATTAGTGCCAACCAAAGAAATAGTAGTTCCAGTCATAAAATAAGAAACAAGAGAAGTCAGAGGTCTGGTCATTTTATAAGGCACAAAAAGTGCTAACAAACTCCCATCATTAAGGGTTCCATGAATAGGTTTGGGCACAACATAGGGACAAAATGAAAATTTAGACTTATATTTTTCTTGAGGAGTTACCTAGGTTAATAATGGACTGCAAGAAGTTTAACAAGTTTTTCTTCCCATTACACACATTTTAGGATGCGGGGTTAGAGAAATATGCCTTGATGGAGTGATTTTAGGAGAGTGTAAAAGTTCCTTGCAACATTGGTTAGTTGAATTCCCTCCTGAATGGGAGTTGACATATTCCATATAGGATATGGTGACCGAAATGGAGACGGTAAACTCAAAATGGTTGGTGGATTATCCATATAACCAACCCTGTCCATATTAGGAGAGCTTTCCAATCTACTAAATGAACAATGACCTTTTGCAGTTGCCATGTGAATTGACCTCATGCCCATAACTCTTGAATTAGAGAAAATCATGGCATGGCTAAGAGTCCTCATACCACCTCCAAACATAGTGCTAAGTAAAACTAATGACATAATCAATAGTGAAGTTTTGGGAGTGTGCACTTCAAATTTGTAAAATATCTATAAATATATTTATTGAATAATGGACAAAATATTAACTTAAAACCCTTGTACCAAGGAGTCGTTGGCTTCAAGGTTTCATCATTAAGCATGCACCTTATATTTGCAGGAATACCCCTTGGGTTGTAGTTAGGCACAAAGGAACTTCAACTAGTTCCAGTTCCTTCACTTCTATTCACAAGAACCATTGGAATAATTGGCACATACTCAAGGCACAGACATAATACCAATTAAAACCCATGCTTGTAGTAAGACATGTATATAGCACAAATATTGATGTACAATACTCCCAGAGTTATACAAAATTCCTAAATCCCACAATTCATCATCCTTCTATACCTTCCTATCAATTTATGCAGAATTTATGAATACAACAATTTATCATCCTTCTGTATCAAACTACTTACCACGTTGGTTCGATTTTCGGTCCATATTCATTCAAGTAGTCCAAGAGTACATCATCCTCATTTGTGAACAAGAAACTTGATATTGGTGACAGGTATGTGAACACATATCGAGCGTTTGCATGATATTTTCCACCCTATCATAAATGACCCACCATAGGCAAGAGGTTTCATTTAGATGTCAGCATGGTGCTAAAGATCATTAAGATTTCAAAAGAAACTAAAGATAAATTTCATTTGCAACATTTGTTGTTGTTGCTGCTACTTTTGTTACTGTAGCAGGTACAAATGCTGCAGTGATAGAGGATGCAAGTCTTGTTCCACATTCAGGACTCACTCTAGAGTCTCATTGAGAAAATATATGGCTCCAAATCAACTAACTATGTTTGACTGTAGTTGCTAGGAAAGAAACAAATCCTCTTCAGAATAAAATCTAGCCTACTCTATACAACTTTTTGTTTCTTCAGTAAAAATGACTATGTGCTTTGCCCCTCTTCTTCATATGATTTGATAATAAGAAGGACAAAGTACAAACGACATACTTGAACCTATGGACATGAAATAATTTGAATTTTCATCATCATGACTATCCAGAACAACAACCATTTACCCCTGAAACACTACCACCTAAGACGTAGGCAAAGGTGTAGAACTGCTAGAGGCAGGCATTGTCAACCATCTAGAAGTCAACCTGATAGTTTCAACAATCCCTTATAATATATTTCTCTTCCTCTTCCTTTTGCATCTCTTCTCAATGCTCAATTGTCCTTCAATTACCATGCCACCATTTTGGGCATCCATCTTATTATTAGTGCCAGCCCAACAAAAAGTAGTTCTAGTCATAGAAGAAGAAGCAAAAGAAGTCAGAGGTCTAGTCATTTTATAAGCACAAAAAATGCTAACAAACTCCCATCATTCAGGGTTCCATGAATAGTTTTGGGCACAACAAAGGGACATAATGAAAATTTAGACTTAGATTTTGCTTAAGGAGTTACCCAGGGTAATAATGGACTGCAAGAAGATTAATAAGTTTTTCTTCCCATTAGACACATTTCAGGCTGTGGGGTTAGAGAAATATGCCTTCATGGAGTGATTTTAGGAGAGTGGAAAGGTTCCTTGCATGATTGGTTAGTTGAACTCCCTCATGAATGGGAGTTGACATACTCCATATAGGAGATGGTGACCTAAATGGAGATGGTAAACTCAAAATGGCTAATGGATTTTCCATATACCCAACCCTATCCATATTAGGAGAGCTTTCCAATCTACTAACTGAATAATGACATTTTGCAACTGCCATGTGAACTGACCTCATGCCCATAACTCCTGAATTAGAGAAAATCATGGCATGACTGACAGTCCTCATACCACCTCCAAACATAGTGCTAGCTAAAACTAATGACATAATCAATAGTGAAGTTTTCGGAGTGTGCACCTCAAATTATAAACCCTTGTACCAAGTATTCATTGGCTTCAAGGGTTCATCATTAAGCATGCACCATATATTTGCAGCAATGTCCCTTGGGTTGTAGTTAGGCACAAAGGAACTCCAACCAATTCTAGTTCCTCCACTTCTATTCACAAGAACCATTGGAATAATTGGCACATACCTGAACCACAAACAGAATACCAATGAAAACCCATGCTTGCAGTAAGACATATATAACACAAATCCTAATGTACAAGACTCCATAGAGTTATGCAAAATTCCTAAATCCTTAATCCAGGTGGATATTGGTGGCCACCTGCCAAGTTCACTTGGACCCCCACCATTATTTCTTTCAGCTTTTCAATTTCCTTAATTGTAGCACAGTCTACTATTTTTAGCAGTTTTTCAGGTCCTGAACTTTCAGAGCCGTTTTGAGGCCCTAAACGATGTTTTTTGGGAAAACTGGGAGCAACATGGGTCCATTTATTGATGTTGCTCTTCCCAGAGTTGTAGTTCTCAGATAGATATTTCTAACGAGATATTGTGCATGTCAAACGGAGATCATATGCCAAAGTTACGACCCCGGGAAGTTGATGTACCAATTTCCCAAAGGGGGCCCACAGTTTGGAGTTTCATCTTCTAGGGTTAGGCTTTTGGATGTTTAGGGTTTTTCATTGTTTCTCAACAATAAATAGGCCTTCAAGCCTCATTGTAACACTATTTAGAGGCATGTAGCCACCACATCTCTTTTCAGAGATAAGCTACCATCGCCCTAGCTGGTTTATTTCCATTACTATTTGTAAGCATATTTAAGTATTTTACATTAATGAAATGAAGTATTATTTCTGATGCATCTCTGTGTTTATGGTTGTCTATGTGATTTGTTGTGTTCCTGTTTAAATCTGGATTAGTGGTATCAGAGTGGTTTTCTCTTTCTCTGTTTTTATTTGCATGTCCCCAACGAGGTCATGATATAAGGGGTTAGGGCTTGAACTGGTTGAACCTTTGCAAGACCAGCTTCACAAATAACGACAGCCTCCCATCACAGATGAAAAGAAAGATGAGGGGGCAGGAGATCCTATCAAAATCTTGCTCAAAGAAGCCCTTGAGCAACAAAGGAACGCGATGATGGACAACTTTGCCCAGATCCTTCAGCAGCTACCTAAGGGCGACGCATCGGCTTCCAACAACTACTCTAGAAATGCCACACCGTTTAAGGTACAAGTTAATTTTGAAATCCCCATATTCAAAGGTTAGATAGACACAGATGCTATCGATAAATGGTTAAATGTGCTAGAGGGTTATTTTTCTGTTCATGATTTTTCCAGTCGAGAAAAGATTATTTTCACTCTTCTCAAAACAGCCCCCCACGTCAAGGACTAATGGGAAACCTACTGTGAGAAGAAGGATGAAAGTACAGGCTCACTATTTTCAGCTGCACCCACTTGGGATTCATTCCTGGATGCCATCAAGGAGTAGTACTACCCTATCGAAAGCTATGAGGATCAATACATAAAGTGGACCATGCTGCAGTAGGGGAGGGACCAAGACGTGCAAGAATTTACCAATATTTTCCACACCCTTTGCATAAAGTTGGGTATCAAGGATTCAAAGCAACATTTGGTACTCAAATATTGTGGTTGCCTGCACAAGTACATCCACGAAGAAATATAATTCTTGAACATCCCCTCGCTCGACATGGCATACTGATATGCCGTCAAGGTTGAGCAAAAGTTTAAACAGAAGAAGCGAGACTTTGGATCTGCAAATTTGAAGCAAGGGAAAGGTGCCCTAAAAGAAAGGATAAAGCCAAGGTGGGGTAGCCCAAGACAACCCACCAAAGATGCAAGCAAAGAAAAATGTCATGAAGCCAAAAAAGTACATGGGAAAGTGGTGTGAATTCCATAAGAGATCCACCCACAACACAAGTGAGTGTCGGGCCAAGCAGTCACTGGTGGCCAAGCTAAAGGTTTCAGAATCAAATGCATGTTCCGACTCTAAGTTAGAACTTGACAAGGGGAAAGACAAAGGGAAGTAGATTATTTATGCAGAGCCCAACGCCATTGTTGCCACCACGAAGATACAGAAGGAGGAACCCGAAGATCCAGAGGAGGAGGAGCATCTCTTCCACTCCCAGATGTGGGTAAAGGCTCCCTGCTACAGTTCATTGTCGACATCGGGAGCCAAAAGAACCCCATTTCAGAAGAGGTCATGTAGTGGGCAGGCTTACCGACCATAGCACATCCGTAACCCTACACCATCGGTTGGCTTCACCAAGGACAGGATCTTTGCATGAGCCAGCAGTGTCACCTTCCATACAACATCAAGCCCTTCACGGATGAGGTATTGTGTGACATTGCCCCCCTTGAAGTTTGTGGTTTATTATTAGGAAAACCATACTTGTCGAAGTGACATGCTGCGTATGAATTAAGGCCCCGTGCTATTATTGTTACTTTGTGAAATAAGTTGTATAGGATACCAGAGGTAGCACTGCCTACTGCCATGTCTTTGGTTACTGCAAAAAAATGTAGTAAGCTCATTTCAAAAACTGGAAAATTTGTTTTCCTTAAAATACGCCCTCAAGGAAAGAAGAAGATGGTGGCCACGACCTCCAGATAGGGCCCCTTTGCATGACAACTATAGATGGACAAGGACGTGGAGTAGTACGAGGACATCTTCACCTCCCCCGCAGGGGTTCCTCTGCACTGTCAGGTCAAGCACTACATCGATCTGACCCGAGGTGCGCCATTGCCCAATGGACCAATTTATCGGTGCTTCGTTCTGGAGAAAGATGAAATCAAGAGGCAGATTCAGGAGCTATTGCAGAAAGGTCACATATGTTCGATTTCATCACCCAGTGGGAGCCCGATCATGTTGGTAAAGAAGAAGGATGGGACTTGGAGACTTTGTATTGACTATTGGGCGTTGAACAAGATCACTATCTATAGTAGGTGCCCGATCCATGGATTGATGACCTCTTGGACCAACTAAAAGGGGAAAAATATTTCAGCAAGATCGATTTGAAGTCAGGATATCACTAGGTACCAATTGAACCCTCTAATGTGTGTAAGATTTCCTTCAAAGCCAAGGAGGGCCTTTTCGAATGGTTGGTTATGCCTTTTGGATTGAAGAATGCACCTGCAACCTTCATGAGACTAATGGATGACATCTTGTGTCCATTCACCAACTCATTTGTGGTGGTATACTTGGATGACATCCTGATCTTAATCCAGAGTTGGGAAGAGCACATCCACCACATCTGACAGGTTCTCCAAACGCTGCGGCAACACAAGTTATGTGCCAATTTTAAGAAATGCACTTTTGGCATGACCCAAGTTCAGTATCTGGGATACATTATTGATGAAGAGGGGGTGCATGTGGATCCAGCCAAGATCCAATTCATTCGGAATTGGCCATCTCCAACAACTATGACAGAGCTTCCCAACTTTCTAGGCATCTTGCCAACTTCTACTGTAGGTTCGTGTTGGGATTTTCTCATATCACTTGGCCCTTGAGTCAAGTCACCAAGGGAGGAGCGAAAGCAAAATATTTTTGGTCTGAATCTCAATAGAAGGCATTCACAGAGTTGAAAGATCACCTCTGCACGGCACCAGTGCTTGCATTACCAGACCTACAACAACCATTTGAGGTCGAGACATATGCCTCTAACTATGCTATTGGGGCAGTCCTTACTCAACACGGGCATCCAGTGGAATATCACAGTGAGACACTTTCAGACATAGTCTGGAAGTATCCCACTTATGACAAAGAGATGTATTCCATTGTGCAAGCCTGCCGACAATGGTAACATTACATTTTGGGAAAGGAAATAGTCATCCACACAAACCACTAACCCCTCCAGTTCATATAGACCCAAGGGAAATTGTAGAATGATCGCTATCAAAAGTGGTCCACATACCTGCAATAGTTCCATTTGAATATCAAGTATAAGAAGCACAACACCAATAATGTTGCAGATTGCCTCAGTCGAACACTGATCATGGCATTAACCACCGTGGTCAACTCTTGTGGGCATGAGACTTCTGATTGGCCACCTCTCTACAAAAGCGGCCCAGAATTTGGCCACACATACCAGACACACTTGGAGGGTAGGCATGTTCCAGATTTTCACCTCTAAGATGCCCTATTATGCCACTTGGGTAACCTTTGTGTTCCTTCAAGTGAGCGTGCCAAGATGATTTGGGAAGCACACTACAGTTCGGATTATGGGCATGGTGGTAGTACTTTAGAAGTATTTTTATTGGCCGAATCTTCGACGGGATGTTGGAAAGTACATTAGATCATGCACTGCCTGCACCATTTCCAAATCGACTGTCAAGAAGCATGGCCTATATACCCTGCTACCTACCCCTAATCAACCTTGGGAATCCATCTCCAGTCAGGCCTTCCTTTCAATAAGAATGGAAATGACTGTGTTTTTGTGGTCGACGACAGGTTCTCAAAGATGGCCATTATGGTGGCCTGCAAGAAGAATATCACCATAGAAGCCACTACTAAACTCTTCTTTGAACAAGTGTGGGTACACTTTGGGATCCCATAGTCTATAATCTTAGATCGGGATAGTAGGTTCCTCAATATATTTTGGTCGAGTCTCTATTCGATGCTAGACACCAAACACACTAAGTCCACAACCTTCCACCATCAAACTGATGGCCAGACAGAGGTCGTCAACAGGATGATTGTACACATTCTACGCATGTACAACTCAAAGCATCCACGCACATGGGACAAGAGCCTCCCCTATGTTCAACACACCTACAATCAGGCTCTCCACAACCCGACTAGCCACAACCCTTATCAGGCGGGCTTGGGATTCCAACCACTATACCCCATTGATGTGGCCATGCCACTTGCAGCTACTCACGCAGATTCAACTCATTTATAGTCTGAAATAGATAAGGCAAACAACTTCATTGAGCACATCCAACATATTCTCCAGTAGGTCCATGGCATTCTGGAGAAATCAAATTCCAAATACAAACAGAAACATGATCAACATCGAGTGCCACACAAGTTTCAGGTTGGCGACAAAGTCTGGTTGCGCATTTGCAAAAGGAACACCTTGCCGAAGCCTATCGTAAACTCGGACCATTCTGATATTGTCCTTACACCATTACCAAGGATGTGGGACACAATGCATTTGAGCTTAGCATTTCTCCATTTCTTAGCCTGCACCCAGTGTTCAATGTGGACTACCTTCGGCCATACTTTCAACCATTACTAAACACATCCGACATTGCACAACAGCTCACACAAAAATCCAGATTGCATGGAACAAGCTGAAACTGATTAGACCATGGACACACAGATCAAGCACACTCAACAGCAGAATATCCAACTATATCGAGTTGTCAAAGTAGGCCAACGCCTTCACCAATATTCCCAATATTCGTAAATTTTGGCTCTGCTTCAGTACCAATGTTCACTTTCTTGACTTTTAATGACACAGTGATGTCCAGATTTTCTATTTTCATACCTTCGACCTCGCAATGGCCTTCTACCTCTAGAATATTGATATTTTTGGGATCTTCATCCTCCCCCTTGGCAGTCACATTATAGCACTCCATCACATGGTTTAGTTGGGTGCTCCAATCTAGTTGAACCAACTCCACAGGGTCCTGTGGGATTTTGAAAATCGATGCCTTAATCTCTTGCAGATCTCCATCAATGCTCTCAAACCCATCTTCAAAACTGAAGGTCATTAAGAATCCCTCCCTTAATATATCCCACTCTATGGTGCCATGGCAGAGCTTTGTTTCTAGGTACCAATTCATAGGGATTATATCCAAAGTAGGACAGAATAAGTGAACCCACTCCGGTTGCAACTCTGTTCCATAAGCTTTAGTCCACTTTGTTAGGTGATAGATCATCTCTCCCATCGTACTTCTCAGTCAGTCTAATTTTAGGATGACCAAATCGCAACCTCATCATCCTTTTGTAATCTTGTCATTCATCGAAGTTGTCCTTGTGCATGCCCCACTAGCATGTCGATGTAGCACGCAATGCCAAATCCAGTGCTTGGAAGTGATGATCCTAAGGGACTTCTCATTCAAAGGCATCCAAAAAATTATCTACATCAGTTAAACCATCTTAACAGGCTAAATTTCTTACCTTCGATGACGTGCAATGCAGGGATTTACTCATCATGTTGCAGCACAGCGTAGATACTTCATGCAACTAATTCTACCAATGCTCCAATTCTTCATCTGAATCTGAGGTATAGGAACTTTCTCAGTCCCATGCAATCGCCCATCAACTATTGGATTAATCTAGTCCTAACCTTGCATAATTATTTTGTAGATACGATCCATGTCATCATTACTTTATTCATAGGCACAGATTAATTCGGTATAGCACAGTCATTCTACATGGTGCAATGGTACTACAACCTGAAGTGATTTCCTCTCAAACAACATTGTCCTCTTTTTCAAGTTGATTACTCCATTCATGTCAATGGCCTAGTCAATTCCAAGGAGTGGTGGGTATGGATTGTTGTCATCAACAATTTCTGTTACATCAAAATCTGTCATCGCGCTCATGCCTTCTATATCCATTGTGACTCCATGTATTCATCCCATAGGGATGATCTTCTATTGGTTTGCCATTCTAAGCTAGATCGGAGACCACTGGAACATAGGTCTCCCCATTCTCTCCCATGTTTGTTTAGGCAAAACATTCACATCAAGCGCCATATCCAGTATGACCTAATCCATCTCATAATCTCCTATCTGCATGGTGAGCCTCATCTCACACCCTGTTCTTGCCTTAATTTTTCCATTTTTTCTAACCACATGGTGTCCATCAAGGGCAGTTTCTTTACTGACACATTTTTTTATTAGTTCCTGTAGGCCTTTCATAGCCTTGTTATTGTGCAAAAGTTTCATGTAGGTTTCTAAGAACGTGGTAAGTACAGAGGGATTAACCTCTGTAGGCACACTGGTTTCTGGCACTTTGTTCTAGTTTCCTGAGGTAGACGCCTCAGCGAAGCTTTTCTTGGCCTCCATAAACATTTCCTTCATGTGCCCCAGATCAAACCCAACATCCTTCTCTAGGGCCTTATAGACCCATTCGTCCTCTTTAGGATTTTTCCCTTATCATCCCCATTTGTTATCCCACTTCTTAGCACAATCTTCACATTGGGATCCTCTTTATGGGACTCAACCCTCATCATCTGTAATTTTTGTGTAGGTTCTTAAGGTTGTGCCATCTTTTCTTGCATCTTGGCTATTAACATAGGGCATTCTTCTATGTTGTGGTCAAACTAGATACAGTATTGATAGGAAAGGCGTGTCTAATTCTAACACTCCTGCACGTAGTGACCTGGTGTCCCACAGTGATAAAAAATAACCTAACCGCAACCTCTGCTAGGTCCTCCTCCTCCTCCTCAACCGACTTCCTCTTCCCTGATAACCTCCACGTGCTCCTCCTATGCCTTGATTCGAAGGTCAATGTTTTGCGTGCATTTGGTAGGTAGGTGTTCTTTCCATCATCAACTCATAGCTATAATAGTGGTGCTCATTGTGGCCCACAGATTTACAGAAATTGCAGAAAAACTATTGTGGTGTCTAAAAAAACTTTTTTAGCAAATGACAATTATATGTTACATGTTTTACAGCCACCTGACAAATGGCACACCATAGTGTGGGCCCCACACTCATTCCTACTAGGAATTCTTACCTTAGGGGAAGTGTTCCCCCCTGTAATATAATTTGTGAATACAGGGTAGTGATTTCTATCATGCCCCTAATTCTTAGACTTTAGGCACCACACTTCCTCGCGCACTTCAAGCCTAGCCTCCTTTTCTTTCTTCAAGCTCTATAATTCCAAGTAGAGGTTCTGCAACTGTTAGTGAATTTGTTGGACTCCCAAATTCACATCTTGAATAAGTGTCTCATGCAACCTCATCATGATTTATATGGCTTCTACCTGAGTTATGATCTTCTGTTGTGACAAAGGAATCATTAGGTGGCGCAGAGGCGAGGCTATAAACCATTCATGGTGTTGATCATCTGCGAGATGCATATTAGCTTTGGGGGTCACACACTTCAACCTTTGATCTAACTCCCAAGGCATCTCACTAGACCTCATGGTGGTTTCCTTGAATCCAAACACTGACTTTGATTCAGAATTACGCTTACTAAACTCTTTGTTTAAAGCATCGTTAGTCTCTGCCAGTGTCACTAGAGGATGAGCCACATAATATTTAAGGTACCATGTTAGCGCGTGATCCTGCAAAGCAGTAACTAACTGGGCCTTTTTAACGTTGTCATTAGTGATCTTCTATGTGGTCCATGGAACATTTGCAACAACCAAAATTGATCTATATCTTCACTCCCTATACCTTGAAAAATGGCAACATTATTGAGTTCGACATATTGAATGATGGTGGTGGCAGTGAAGGTATGGGCAAAGGTGTATGCTATGGAGGTGAAGGTGTAGGTGGAGTGGATGCATAATGTATCGACAGAAAACCCCACCTTATCAACTATACAACACTTTGTGGTGAGGCCTGTACCGCTCCCTCGTTGTCGCTCAAAGGAGGTCCAATCAATGGGTTATATTCACGGCCTTCTTTCTCTTGATTTCTGAAGATATGTCCACTTTGCGTAGATCCAAACATTAAGGAAATGGCATAACCCTTTTCTCACACAAGAGCATCTTAATCCAAGTATTCAAAGATATCAGATACTTACCTCACAATCCCTTGAAAGAGTGTCGCTCTACTTTGTTGTAGCTGACTGAGGTATCAACCGCGAACTTTATAGAAAATCCTCCTATAATCTGATCGAGCCAATCATCAACAGCGCACATGATCTTGTCTTAAGAGGCTTTCAACCTTTGCACTAGCTCCAAGTTCCACACTATTGGACCATCAAGCCTCCACCTTCCTTGATCGACTTCTAACTTAGCTATCCACTCATAGAGATCGATTGGGAAGGTGAAGAAGAAAATTTCGTTTATTTCTGTGTACAAATATTTTTCCAACCATTACTCTTTTGATAGTGCAGATTTCTATTCTCTTGATAGGTGTGGATTCTAGTGATGCAACATCACACATCTCCTTAAGAATATCCCAGTCCTGACAACGAAAACAATTGTTGGCTTGGTGGGTCTTGACCTACGTTAAGAGTTAATTACACCAAACAAAACCCCATAATACTTTCGCTTTTGAAATCAACCAGCGTAGCATAGGTTGAAGTCTCACCCAAGATCAATGTGATTCCCGAAAATCTACCTTCACTCATATCTATAAGCCCCTAGGGATCAATATTGTAACTACCCTTAAATGGATTCTAAACCTCCATGAATGATCCAAAATGGATCCAAAAAACCCTCTAAGTCTTCTAAATATCAAAACTAATGCAAAATAAGAACTCTTAGAAAGGCGGAAAACAATATCGGGAATGAAAAACACGAAGAAATGACCAAAAAAAGAGCTATCAGAGGCTTGGACAGTGATGCACAGGATTCGTCGGATCTGGCCGATCAACGACCCAGATCTGATCGGCATATCACAATCGATGGAGGATATCGGAGGCTATTGGAGGCTACCACATAAATATTTCGACAACAATCATCACAGTCAACGAGGACCATCGATCAAGTATGGAGATCGAAAAATACAAGGAGCACTTACCAAATGGCCCAGGGTATATGCAATTGCGATCAATCACATTGCAATATCGCATCGGAGCATTACAACGAAGCGGGGTTGATATAAATATGACTCACGATAGTCTGACCCAATGGGAATATAGATGATATTTGATATATTTTGAGATATGGAAACATGGCTTTTTCTTTGTATTTCACGATTTCGTTAAATAAAAAAAATACAAATGAATGCACCTGAATGTGATATAACCAAACCTGATGCAACTTATAGATGCAAATGCACAACATTTCAAGTCCGGCATAAAGCCATTTTGCGAGATTTTCAATGTTTGTATTTTTCAAATACAAAGGGAAACCACGAAACATGGGCACTTGTGACTTGTGATAGTGATTACAGGCAGACTCGATAGAAATATAGATCAAGTTTAAGGATATTTGAAGTTCGATAAAATGAAAGATTGGAGAAATTTCCCATGTTTTACAGTGTTTCTCTTGTAAACAGAAAATGCTATTTTTGGGGATTTCAAAGGCCCGATGGTCCCTTCCATTGCAGAACAAGTGGCCATCTTCCTTGAAGATGTCATGCCATGATTGTGAACGCTCCAAATGGGATTCGAGTGGACATAGGCCGAGAGCCTGAGAACCCTAGAAGGGGAAATGAACAAACAACACTGATTGGCTTTAAAGCCACAAACTAATAGAGACAAAAGGGAAGCAGTGATGAGACAGAGAGAAGACAGAGACAGAGAGTGAGAGAAAGAGTCTGTGTACTCAAAGAGGCTTGATGGATTCAAGCAAAACTCCTGTTGTTTTGTATCTGTGTGTTGAGACTTAATTTGAGCTCACACTTCTGTAAAAACTTTTCTCTTGAAGACATAATAGAGAGGTCACCATTGAAGGCTGGACCAGGAGACGTAGCCCAAGAGTTTGGGTGAACTCCATATTAAATTTGATGTGTTATGTGTGTTGTCTATTATGTTTCTCTAACTGCTCAATTGTCTATATTATTCACAATCTTATCGATCCATTGCACTAAGTAATATAGGAAAATCCATGCACATGAGTCTATAATACCTTAAAAGTAATCTAAAATCTTCATTTTTAAATCAAGTGGTATCAGAGATTTAGGTTTGCTAAAGATAGACAAGCTTGTGCTAGATTGTTGAATGCTAACTAGTTCAAAGCTCAGACTAGGAGAAGGAGAGCTTGTTGAGGCTAATCCAAAAATTATAAGAGTCTACTCTCAGAGGAGAATGGCTGGAGAAGTCCCATTGGAATCAGAATCTTAGTTCATGGACAGTTTCATGACCATGAGGGCCATGGTGGAAGAAATGTATCGGGAATTGAAGAAGGATCGAGTTGAAAGCACCTCAACACCCGAACAAGGTAGAGTAGAGGAACCTCTTCTAGTTGCCCATTCATAAGGAAAAGGGAAAGGGGAAGAGCCTCCTCCATCAACTCCTCCTTCTAGCCCTGAAAAGAAAAATAAGAAAACATATTTGATTAAATTAGATGTAAAATTTGATTTTCCAATCTATGATGGAGAATTAAATGCAGAAAAGCTATATAACTGGATTAGACAGATTGATCTATATTGCAGGGTGTAGAACATTGATTCAGAAAGGAGTAAAATTCAGTTGGCTAGCCTTTGCCTTGGAGGAACTGCCCTAGTGTGGTGGGAAGGCAGGACACAAGCTGATTTGAAGAAACATGGTAAAATTCTTTCTACCTGGAATGTATTTTTTTTTCCATTAAAAAAAAATTCCTTTCCACTAGCTTATATGCAGCAAGCAATCATGAGTTGGCAAACCCTTCGCTAATTAAAGGGCCAAAGTGTACAAAGCTATACCTAGGAATTTAGAAAAAGAGCTTTAACTTTAGGCATTTCTTTAGACTCACCTGAAACTTTGTTGAAGTATATAGGTGGTCTGGATAGCTATTTGAGGAACACCATTCTCATGTTTAACCCCACTAGCCTAGATGATGTATCAATTCAGGCTACACATCTAGAGGCTAGAGGCAAGAATGTGAACCCAGAGATTGGGGGATCATCAAAAACCTCTGCAAGCAAAAACAAGGAAAAGAAGAAGCTGAGATGGAAAGACAAAGGAAAACACTATACAGAAAGACAAAACTTCATGCCCTCACTGCAAGAAGGATGGACACGATGATGATGATGAACACTGTTGGTCTTTGCATCTAGAGCTAAAACCCAAAAAGTTCGGTGGTAAGAAGAAGAAGATTGTTGCTTCTTTTTAGAAATACTTGGGGTTAGAATCAAGTGATGAAACAATAGTCACAACTACAGGTATAAAGGTAAAATTCAGAAGCATCTACTAGTAATTCTACACAATTTATTGATAATGAAGAAAATGAGAGGAAAAGGCATGAGCTTTTTCATATTAGAGTTATTTCCAAGCATCAAAAGATTGATACTTTATTTGATAGTGGATCACAAGTAAAC
>APFE031489471.1:44008-93944 GCA_000404065.3 Pinus taeda
AAAACATATTTAAATTATTTGGGTCATATTGTAGGGGGTGGTGAATTGAAGATAGATCCCTCTAAGGTTGAAGTCATTGTGAACTGGCCTAAACCCAAATTTGCTACAGAAGTTAGGAGTTTCCTAGGAGTGGCACAATATTGGAGAAAATTTATTGCTAACTTTTCCTTGATTGCAGCTCCCTTACATGCTTTAACAGGATTGAACAAGGTGTTTCAGTGGGGAGTAAAACAACAAAAAGCCTTCGACACCTTGAAAGAAAAAATTAGTACATCACCAGTACTAGCATTTCCAGATCTTCAGCGACCATTTCAGATTGAAACAGATGCAAGTGACTATGCCATGGGAGCAGTGTTGATGCAACATGGTAAACCCATATGTTATCATTTTGAGAAATTTACTTTTGCAGTAGTTAATTATCCCACATATGATAAAGAATTGTATGCTTTAGTATAGAGTGTGAAAAAGTGGAAACATTACCTACTGGGAAAAGAAACAATTATACATACAGATCATCAACCACTTCAATATTTTCACTCACAAACTAAATTGTAGCAATCAAGACAGTATAGGTCGATGGGTTTTCTATAGCAATTTCATCTTGTCATCAGATACAAGAAGGGAATACACAAAAAATTTGAAGATATGATACCAAGACCAATCATAAATGCATCTACTATACTTAAGAATAACTCAGTATTGCATGAAAGCTACATTGAACAATATGCTCAAGATGTATATTTTAATGATGTATATGCAGCTTTAAGACATGACAAACAAGTAGAAGAATTAGATTATCATGTTAAGGACTAACTCTTGTATCATTTGGGAAAGTTATGTATTCCTCAAACTAAAAGAGTTAACATAATCCAATAAGCACATACTTCTTTAATATCAGGTCATTTTGGTGTAAGTAAAACAGTTGCACAGTTGCAAAGGTTCTGTTATTGGCCAATAATGCCTAAAACAATTTCTAGATATATTAAAGGGTGTACCATGTGTGCTAAAAGCAAGCCCAACAATAGAAAATTAGGCTTGTACACTTCACTACCAGTTCCTTCCTGTCCTTGGAAAAGTGTTTCCATGGACTTTGTTGGGGGATTGCCAAAATCTAGAAAAGGTCATGACTTTTTATATGTTATTGTGGACACGTTCAGCAAAATGTGTATTTTAATATCTTGTAACAAGTAGATTATAGCTAAAAAAACAACAAAGTTGTTCTTTTAGCAGGTATGGGTTCATTTTCGATTACCCACTTCCATTGTATATGATCGAGATTCCTGATTTGTTGGGAATTTTTGGTCAAGTTTGTGGGGATTGATGGACACCAAACTGAAGAAGAGCATAGCCTTTCATCCAAACAGATGGCTAAAAAGAGGTGGTCAGCAGGACAGTGATCCAATTTCTTAGGGGTTATTTCCGCAAACATCCTAAGCTTTGGTATGAACATTTGTGTTATGTGCAACATGCTTACAACTGTGCTAATCACTCTTCTACACAAAGATATCCTTTTGAGACTTGTTTTGGTTTTACACCAAAGTCTCCCTTGGATTTTGTCTTTGGAAAAGACATAATGGTTGATGGACACAGTGATGTGGACAAAGCAACCGAGTTCATTGAATAGATCCAAGAAATTCGCCAGGTAGTTCAGGAATAGCTAGAAAAGAGCCAGGCCAAGTATAAGGCAAGGTATGATAAGCATCTAATTGAACATAGCTTCCAAGTTGGTGATCAAATATGATTGTATATCAGCAAATACAGAATGCAAGGTGAAGGAAAGAAGTTGAAGCCAATAAGGTATGGACTTTTCAAGATACTTGAGAATATTGGTGAGAACGCTTTTTGCCTTGATTTTTCAGCTTACGTGCACATCTATTTAGTGGATAAGGAAGAAAATTTGAGACTGTTTTAACCTTCATTAATTGAAGATCCTGAAGAGAAAAGTCAATTTCCTTCTATTGATGATCTGTTGCCTAAATATCTCAATGAGTTGTAGGAGCATACAGTTTTGGACAAGAAGGTGAGAACTACATGCAGAGGGGATATTGAGTACCTCAGAATTGGACTCAAAGGTTCAAAACCAAGCAGTGCATGATGGATGGCAATTGGACAAGTGAGGAAGTTGTATCCTCACTTGATCGATGCTTGAAAACCAAATTTTGGTGGTCCAAAAGGTTTTTCAGTGGGAAGGCATGATCCAAAATGGATCCAAAACACCCTCTAAGTCTTCTAAAGATCAAAACTATCGCAAAACAGGAACTCTTAGAAAAAGTGGAAAAGAATATCGGGAGTGAAAAAAACAAAGAAATGACCAAAAACAGAGCTATCGGAGGCTTGGACAATGACACATAAGAGCCGTCAGATCTAGCCAATCAATAGTCTAGATCTTATTAGTATATTGCAATCAGTGAAGGCTATTGGAGGCTATCAGAGGCTACCAAATAAATATTGCGATAGCAATCAATGCGATCAACAAGGACCGTTGATCAAGCATGAAAATCAACGGCCCAGGTTAACTCGCAATATCACAATCAGAAAATACAAGGAGTTTTTACCAAATGGCCCAGGGTCTATGCGATATGTGATTGTGATCAATTGTATCGCAATATCACGTCGGAGCATTACAATGGAGCAGGGCCGATATAAATATAACTCATGAAAGCTAGACTCAATGGGAATATATATGATATTTGATATATTTTGAGATCCGGAAATGGGGCTTTTTATTTGTATTTCACAATTTCATTACATAAATGAAATACAAAGGAATGAACCCAAATGTGAGATAAATAGACCCGATGGAACTTATAGATGCAAATGCATAACATTTCAAGTCTGCCATAAAGCCATTTTGCGGGATTTTCAATGTTTTAATGTATTTTTCAAATACAAAGGGAAACCACGGAACATGGGCACTTGCGACTTGCGATAGTGATGACAGGCAGACCCGATAGGAGTATAGAGTGGATTTAAGGATATCTAAAGTCTGATAAAATGGAAAATTGGAGAAATTTCCTATGTTTTACAGTGTTTCTCTGTGCAAATAGAAAATGCTATTTTTGGGGATTTCAAAGGCCTGATGGTCCCTTCTGTTACAGAACAGGTGACCACCTTCCCTGAAGATGTTTGCCATGATTTCTAATTCTCAGAAGGGGATTCGAGCGAACAAAGACCAAGAGCTAGAGAGCTCGAGAAGGGGAAACAAATAGACAACACTGATTGGCTTTAAAGCCATAGACTAACAGAGACAAAAGCGAAGTAGTGTTGAGACAAAGAGAAGATAGAGACAAAGAGTGAGAGAAAGAGTCTATGTACTGAGAGAGGCTTGAGGGATTCAAGAAAAATTCCTGTTGTTTTGTATCTATGTGTTCAGACTCAATTTGAGCTCACACTTTTGTAAAAACTCTACTCTTGAAGACATAATAGAGAGGTCACCACTGAAGGTTGGAGCAGGAGACATAGCCCAAGAGTTTTGGGTGAACTCCATATTAAATTTGATGTGTTAAGTGTGTTGTCTATTATGTTGCTCTAACTGCTCAATTTTCTATATTATTCGTAATCTTATCGATCTATTGCACTAAGTAATATAGGAAAATCCATGCACATGAGTTTGTAATACCTTAAAAGTAATCTAAGATCTTCATTTTCATATCAACGAAGGTCGACGATAGGTCTTTTTGAACCTTTAACAGATAAATCATCCATTTACGCACCTCACAAAACAACCCTAGATCCAATCTCACGTAGATCTACTTAAGTAGTTAATAAACACAACAAAATGTATTATAATCTCCGCACAAATACTTAACATGCAATGCGTACAATTTTTAAGACTGATTCCATAAAATCATGCATCATTAGATCAATAATTCATTAATGGATTTATTCCATCACAACATATATCGCAAACATAAATAACAGAAGTAAACATATAAACACAAGATTTTCTTCAACAATCTTCTTTATTGATCTTTAGAATAGAATTACAGACTCGAAACCACCTTGCGCACTCAGTTATGACACTACTCTAACCCTCTATGCACTCAGTTGCAGAGCCTTTCCCTCCTCTAAGACTCACTTCTTTGTGCTATCCTTTATCTACCCATTACATCCCATTGATTATTCTCCTCCTTAGACTCTCTAAGACACACTTACTTATACAATCCCATGGTCTGCGGACCATGGGTGGATCTTCAAAAATAATTCGACTTTACAGAGACAAGGGGATAAAACCCCTTTTACTCGTAATTACCTATGTGCTCCTATTGGCTTGATCATCCCTGACCCAGGTTCAACATTAATTAGCCAAGAAAATCCCTACACTATTGGCCCTTTCGGCATCAATCCATGGAGCACAGACTGAAGTATCACCCGAAGCAGTATGGGGGGATGCATGAACCAAGTTTCTGCACCCTGAGATGGTTGTAATGTTGGTTTTATACCCTAACCTTTCATTCATGTAGACCTATAATCCCTTTAGGGCTTATCAAAGTACTTCTCTTATTCAATTTTGAACCCTTCATGAAATTCTTTGATCGTCCTTCGTGGACCCTAAATAGTAAATTCAAATGCTTGTGTGCCTCTATAATTACCCTTACTTCTATGTCTACTTAGATTAGCTTATTAATTAACTTCAATATGCATTATGATTATCTTCACGTAAACGGATATTCTTATTTACAATCATATGAAAAACTAAAATACATATATTCACGCATCAAAATAGCATTAAATCATAAACCCAATAGTCAACATAACATAATCGCAAACATTCATAACAGAAGTAAAATAATTCATACACAGATATCTCCAAAATAATTCTCTTTATGGATGGTTCATATATCCAGTACATACTCTAACTTCCTTGTGTAGACAGTTAAAGGGGTATGTGCACTCAACTGCAGACTTCTACCTTAGGCCTCTACACACTCAATTGCAGAGCCTCTTCCTATGCTAAGACTCTTCGCTATTAGCTCTCAATTGCCCAAAAACTTACTTAGAGCTCTACTAAAAACTACCTTAGACTCTTCTAAGACTCCCCTTTTGTACATTCCCATGGGCCACGAACCAAGGGCGAATCTCATCAAGCCAACACAAGTTATCTAAACTAAGGGTAGAAACACTTTTTGACTATTTACATCTTCACACTACGTGACCACAAAATGCGGAGACTTTACATTCTTTAGCCCCAAAACTTGGGCATTTAGCCCCAAAACGTGGGCTTTTAACCCTAGAATTGACCCCAAGGGACCCGTTTCAAATAGCTTTGCATCCACTAATCATAGGGATTTTACATTGTTTTACCAAAATTTACATCAAAACTTGCATTTTTAACCCCAAAATTGACCCAGGGGACGCCATCCAAACAGTTATATATCACTAGTCAGAACCATGAACAAACAAGTTTGCTTCATTTATTAAGGTTGTCTTAAGTATGTTGTTGGTATTCTTTATCATGCCCTATTCCACCATTCACAACTCATGATCCCCTTTTATTTATCCCTACCATATACTTTTTTATTTCTATACTCCTTTCATACACCCCATTTCATGTACTACTTTCCATACATCCTTTACAATTACATTTTAACATCATATATGTGTAGAAATTCCCACCTGTAGATCACCTAGTAACGCAACATACTAAAGCAAAACACTTAATCTACTTCTACAAACAATTTAGCGGAAGCTTAATCAAACATGAGCAACATCAATAAGAACACATATAACTGATATGGAGAAATCAATCACACATAACACAGAAGATATAACCAGGGGAAATCCTCAGCCTAAAACCACAACTCTGTATTATCATTCAAGTGGAAATATAACCAATATTTCAAAAAGAATCAGCTCGAAAGTTATCCTTCTCTCTCTGCAATACCTCTGCTGCTCATAGATGTTGCACAAAAAATTGTCACCATGACTTTTAGCAATCCGTGTGAGTCTATCATCACTCATACTTACCTCCTTTGCAAGTCTTAAGCCCCAGTTCTTCATATCAAGCCTTGAAAATAAAAGAAAGACCTTAAAAATCTCTAAAACTCTAGTTTCACATTTTCTCTTAGCATTATCTGCGGTACCGCACCCATTGGTCATGTCCCCTGCGTACCTGACCGCTATGTCTCTATGTTGATGGGTGCGAACCCCTGTAAAGTCAAAAAGGTAGAAGTACATTCTTAAAAACTCAGTTTAAGTCAATTCTGGAAGCTTCTAGAGGGAATCTTGAGCTAGCAAGTTTTCTCCATGAGGGTTCATGCATCCCATACCTTAAGGAGCTAACCCTTTGATGTGAGAAGCTTATCCCTTTGAAGGAGGACTCTATCCCTTCAATGGTGGACCTGTAACCTCCTTCCTTTGCACTATAAAATGAAGCATTGGGCTGGTTACTAAAGAGGTTGAAAGATGAATATTTTTTAGGGTAAATGTTGCTGGAACTTAGTCTTCCTTATTGAGATTTTGAGAGGAGAGATTACATACCTTTTGATCTCATTTTGAGGAGAGTGAGGCTTGTCAAAGTAGAGGAGATTCCTGTTTGGACCCTGGGAAGAGCTTGTACAGCATCAAGGCACCAAGGTTGTAAAGTTATTCTATTTCAAAGTTAATACAATCAAGTTTATTTTTCTCAATAAGTTGTGTTTTATGGTTTATTTCATAGATTCCTTGATCACTATGATGAACATGATTTATTATATTATATATGAAGGTGTTATTTGATTTGTTCTTATCTGTGATTGCAAGTTATTAAAAGGAAACTCTTTGAAGCTGTTGGAGCAAGGCTGCCACAAACTAGTGTTGGACTTAAGGTAGGGTCTAAAACACCTCTTAGTTTTTATTAATGAACTGCAATATGTTTAGAGAAAAGTAGATTTGCTTGTCCTGATTACTGCTAGATATCAGTTGATACTAGGGAGATCGGTCTTGTCCGCAAGAACGATTTATCCGGCCAACAAATTGGCGACTCCACTAGGGAAAGAACTTGTTGTTTTTGGTTATCTTTTATTTTGATGAGGAAAAGTTTTTCTAGGTTTTTGATTGATTGATATCTACCTGGGTATCTTAGGTTTTCTTTGTTTTTGAAAATTTTCAAGTCTTTTATGTTTTTCTAGAAGTTTTCAAGGGACCGCACTTTCTTTTTACAAGACAGTGCAGACATCTCCACACTATTCCTTTAGTGCACATAGTGGTATCGCACCTGTTACTTTTGGGGCCTGCGGACCCTATTTAATTTCTTGAAAAACTTAGATTTATTCTTTCAATTTAGTTTAGATTTAATTTAGGATTCTTAGCATCTACCCAGATCTGTATTTTTCTGTCAAAAAGCCTTTTTATGAGTTTCTTTCAGCAAATTCTTCATCTCATCAATATCCATTAATTTAATTGGGTGTTTTGAGTCTCTTTTTTGAGAAATTATTAATTTGGTTTCCTTTGGTCATTACTTGGAGGTTTGTCTCAGTCTTTTCACATTTTTGCATCTTTTTTCTTTTTTTTTTGCTTTATGAGTGTTAATCTCCTCTGAGTGTTTTTATTTTTTGATCTTTGGAAATCTCACCCAATTTTCTTGACTTGCACTTGATTGGTTCTTAGATTACATTAGAATCATCTTGTGTTTGAGAATTCTCTTGCATAGATCACATTTGCATAATTAGAATTCTCATTTTTAGAATATGAATGAAAAATGTGCATAGATTACATTTGCATACTTTTCAAGTGAATTGTGCATAGATTACAATTACATGGTTTACATTCTGAAAATCAATCATAGATTTAAATCAATTTTATTGGATTAAAATTTACATTTTTTATGCTTGTTTTTAACACACAAAAATAAAAATAAAAACTATTTTGGAATTGATTTACATTAGTTTTTCTTGATGAAATTTGTGCATTAGAGAATTAGTTATATTTTCTCTTAGTGACCAATTTTTTGCATTGTTGGAAGTGAATGGAAACTCTCTCCTTACTTTAGTTAGGATTCATCGAATTGAAAAGATTACATTATCATATTCGATTGCATTCAGTTTTGGGTCGGGTCATAACACCATTGGTTTCATATCCATTTGCCCTTTTGAGTAATAACAACCTAAATAACACAGCGCTTAATTAAAATTAATTTAGTAATTTTTACATTTTTAGGGCTCTTTCCACCAATCTAGCTTAGGCTAGTGTCTTGGAATATGTTTTAGTTAACTCTCTAAGATAGTAAAACAAACAAGTAGTCGATCTTGCGGTAGGAAAAATTACAATTGTTGCATGTATGTTCTGGGAAGCTCCTCCTAAAGGAGTCAAGCATGAGATCATATCCGAACCAGTGAGGTAATCAATCCTTCCTCATTGGGAAAAATAGCAGATATACACGTATTAAAAATAGTAAACCTCGGATTGACCATTGTCGAGGAGCCCGGGGTCACTTGTTGGTAAACCTTGGATTATGTCAAGAAGCCTTCAAGGGGATTGAGCTTTGTTACTCTGCCCTTACGTGTGTATCAGATCGTAGACTATTCCCCAAGGTATATTTGTTTCTGTTGGTAACCTTAGTGGCCATAATCTATAGGATTCTTTCCTAAGGTGACGGTGGAGGGAAGATCCCACTGTACCTGGAGTAGACGTCAACTAGACTCACTTGGACTCTTTGGGGGGTTCTCTTCACTCGAGATGGTTTTGTGAAGAAACTTATGTCAGTCTGTTTCATTAAGCAAGTTGTCGGGGTAACTGTTCCAACTTCCATTTCTGTATTGAATTCTGTGACGTTGGATTTCATCACCAACTTGTGTTTTCGGTACGGAAAGTTACTGTTTGTGTGTGGTTTTAGTCCTAGATTTGATAGCGCATGTTAATTTTTTTGTTCTTACTTTTAGAGACCATAGATGTGAATTGTGAATTTTAATTGTTAGGTGTGAATTGTTAATTGTTAATTTTAGTCTTAAATCCTTAATAAAATTCACTGAAGTTGAATATAACAGAAACTGTTTCGGAATTTACCAACCAAGGAACCCCTCTTAACGAGAATCCTAGTACTTTTCCTTGCATTGGAAATGTTGATCCTCCTTATATGGCTACTTTTTCATTACCTGGATTTACAATAGGTTTACCAATATGCTTATTTTCAACTTCGTTGGCCTCAAATGCTCCAATTGTTCCACCTCAACCGAATGCTTCACCTCAATAGAGTTCACCATCTCAACATCACCAACCTTCTGTTGACCCTTTACCTTCTTCGCCTAATATTTCTTCCTCCATTTCTTCTTCTTTTCTTGGTAAAATCCTTGACGCTAGTAACTAGGTGGCTAAGAAGAAGAAGAAAGGGAAGAAGAAGAAAAAGAAGAAGCAATATAAGAAAGAATTCAACCAACCAATCATGGTTGTAAGTGTTAGTTGTGTTGAGGAAACCTCCAACATGCATCGTAAACCCAAATACCCTTGCAGGCTTTGTAAGTGTCACCACTTCCTTATCAATTGTCCTGGTATTCCAAAGGTTTTGGAGGTATGCTCAGAAAAATCTCATCAACATTCCATTGATCCATCAACCAGTGATAATCAGGTTCCTGGGAAAAAGGGTAAAGTTAGGTTTCCTTTTAAGTTGTGCAAAGGGAGTCATCAAACTCACATTTGCCCTCACATGGATTAAGCCTCAAAATTGTTGGAAAACCTTACTGTACTACAGCAAGAATTTCCAACTGGTTACCGTAAACTTTCTCCCAACCTACTGTCAACTCACGGAGTGATTGATCTAATTTAGAGTAAAATCGATCCCACTCTTCCATTGGAGAGTGAAACTGATATCGCTCAGGTTGATGATCCATTAGTTGATCAAGTGGTCGATTCAATTTCACATTCGGTCGATCCCACTCTCCCTTTAGAAAGTTAACTTCATACCACTCAGGTTCTTCTTGTTACATCAGATTCTTCTACATCAGGGGGAATTTTACCTATTTCTACAGAACCCCCTCCAAGTACTAAGGTCTTTTCCTTTGATTGGAATAGACTACTAGAACCTTATCTTCGTTCCTCCATCCCTTTCCAAATCATTGTCAAGGTTGGTGGTAGGGACATACACCACACACAGGTAGATGAAGGTGCTTCTGTTAGTATTTTATCCCCAACTACTTGGAAAGCTTTGGGTTCCCCTCAGCTTGTGCCTATTATGCAGAATCTGAAAACTTTTAACATAACCATTAGTGAACCTCTAGGGATCCCTCCTAATTTTTATATTACCTTGGAAGGTAAAACTGTCTATATTGATCTTATGGTAGTTCGAAGTCCCTTGGATTTCAATTTTCTCCTTGGGCATGACTATGTTTATGGAATGAAAGTTGTTGTATCAACACTCTTTCACGTGATGTCTTTCCCTCATAATGGAAATATTGTGACTATAAACCAACTTTCGTTCCCTAGTCTTACTTCAACTACCAATAATATGACAACCCTAAATGATCTCGATTCTAAAGTGGTATCTACCTCGCCACGGGTTAATTATGTGGCAACTGGTCCCATGTTTTCAGTTACCGATGTAAGTGAGCCTCTCACTGTTTATTCGTCTTCCTTTGATTTAGATCTGGTAATTGACATGGAAAACTCTATGGGATTTCTTGAACGTGATGTTTTTATCCCTCTTGAGTCCCTTGACATGTGTTCCTTCTAGAGAACTATTCTTCCTTCTGATGAAGACCTCTTGGAAACCATGATCAAGGTGTGTCCATTGACATGTCTTTCTTCCAGTTGGAAGCCATAATCAATGTTTCAAGGAAAGTTGCTATTATTGAGTCAACCTCGTTAAAAAATGAATCCGGTGCGAGGATACTTTGTTCCCATCTCAACCTCATTAAAAAATGAAACTAGATGTTGCGAGGATAGTTTCTTCCTGTCTCAACCTCGTTAAAAAATGAAAATAGGATGCGAGGATAGTTTATTCCCGTCTCAACCTCGTTAAAAAAATGAAATTGGATGCTACGAGCATAGTTCTTTGTCTTATGTCAAGCTCGTTTAAAAATGAAACAAGGAGGCTTGAGCATAGTTCCTTGTCTTGTGTCAAGCTCATTAAAAAAAGAATCAAGGATTTTAGAGCATAGTTCCTTGTCTTGTGTCAAGCTTGTTTAAAAAATGAAACAAGGGTTTCACGGAAAATTCCTATTACTGAGTCAACCTCGTTAAAAAAAGAATCAGGTATGAGGTCAGTTATTTTCCTGTGTCAACCTCATTTAAAAAAAAATGAATCAGTAGGTTATATAGGTAGATTGTAGAGAGTAGATTCGAGGAAAGTTCCTGTTACTAAGTCAAACTCGTTAAAAAATGAATCAAGTATGAGGACAATTCTTTTCTTGTGTCAACCTCATTTAAAAAAAAAAAAGAATCAGTAGGTTATATAGGTAGATTGTAGAGAGTAGTCACAAGGATATTTTCTTCCTGTCTTAACCTCATTAAAAAATGAAACTAGGAAGTGAGGATAGTTTCTTCCTGTCTCAACCTCGTTAAAAAACGAAACCGGATGTTATGAGCAGAGTTCCTGGTCTTGTGTCAAGCTCGTTAAAAAATGAAACAAGGAGTCATGAGCATAGTTCCTTGCCTTGTGTCAAGCTCGTTAAAAAATGAAACAAGGAGTCTTGAGCATAGTTCCTTATCTTGTGTCAAGCTCGTTAAAACATGAATCAAGGATTTTAGAGCATAGTTCCTTGTCTTGTGTCAAGCTCGTTTAAAAAATAAAACAATGGTTTTGAGGATAGTTATTTTCCTACGTCAACCTCATTAAAAAATGAAACACCTCCCTTTTTGAGTCGAGTCTTTTCAAGAACTTAAAAGTAAACCTTCATTCCATCCACCTGGTTGAATGCAATGAAGCTTGGGGGCCATGTACCTTGATTTGCGTCATTATGTTAGGGGCATGTGAACTTACAACAAGCATAGTTTTTCGTTTCAAGCTTGTGTCAACATGAAACCGAATCCAAGCAAAGTTCTCTATTGGTCAAGCTTGTGTAAAAAGGAACCCATACCCATTTTACATCTCGTGATTGCCTTTTTATCCGCTAAATTATGTTAGATGAGCCTTGGTTGTGTTCATTCCATCGCCACCATCCCTTTGGCTGATCATATGCTTTCACTTGGTTGTTTCACCTTTCCTGAGGGACCACAGTTATCCGTGTTTTTTTTAGCCAGCCTTTTGACCATTACATGCTTTGAGCAGTTCCACCATTGCCGGAACCAGTTGCTACCCTTTATACCACTCGTTCCTCTAGGACGAGTCCTCTTTAGTCTCTTTTCTAACTCATAAAATATGAAAAGATTGCCGAGTTTTTCTTTTTAAACTCATTAAAACGGAAGTAAAAGGACGGTCCACTTACAACAATTTTCTGACCGTATAAACATGAAAAGATTGTCGGACTTTTGTCGTTTCAAGTTTGATATTGGTAATAAAACGACGTGTTTCAATCGCTTTTTTTCTTTTTCAGATTGAAGGCACTAATTATGAAAATTACTTCTTGATCGTAATGGTCAAGTGGTTCTCTCAAGTATCATTTTATATTTTTTCGGGCTTGGGAGACACAAATTTACGAAAAAGGACAACCATGGAGTTTTCTTAAGTTTTTCTTCTAACTCCCTAAAAGTGAAAAACACCGAGTTTCTTCTATACTGGACTCATTAAAATTTAACAGTAAAGGACTTGTTCAATTTCAAACAAGAGTGGACCACTCCTTCTTAGGGTTCGAATTTTAAACTAAGTTGGACTCATCTGAAGGATGAGCTTATATTCAAGAAAATGTTATCCTCCTCAAGCTTGTCAAAAATAAAGAGGTACTTGCCAGAAATGGTGGGGGAAAAGAGAGAAAAATGAACCTGTTTGTTATACTTTGTGTTTAGAAGAGCAATTAACCACTCTTGAACATGACACTTTTTGTTCACCTGGGTTGGGAAATCCTTTGCCTAACAGTTAATCAAACCATATTGAAAGTCTTCAGTCGATTTTTAGGTATTAGCTTTAGGTCAATTGTTACCAAACCATCTGCAGTGTCGTTATGTGTTCAAGAGGTCAGTTCTAATAAACCATTCATCTGCAAAATATCTGTCATCCATATTGACCATCCCTAAGTTAGTCCTTGCCAAATACATTTCTTCAAAACTTGATCTATGATTTCATGTCGTTGGCTTGCCTATGATGGATCGCTTTCTATCAACTCCAACTCATTATCTAGAAACATGATCTAGAAATCATCAGTACCTTGGAATTTTCATGCCTCAATGGTAGGTTTCTCGCCTTTGACGACAGGTTGCATCATTGACCTTCAATCAAAGGATTCTGTGACGTGTTCGACATCGACTCATTCATTCACATTTCATGGATTGTACTGAGTACTTTGAGGGCCATTGGCATTACTAGTGGTTCCTCTCACACTTGTTAACAGTTTACATCATTGACTGGTAATCAAGTGGTTTCTACCATGTTCGACTTCGACACGTTCATTCACATGGATAGAATCGTACTAGTTCGGGAAATAGAAATCAAGACCCTGGATCTAGTTTCCACCATCCAAGCTGCGAGGAGTTTTGTTATTCATTATACAGTGGACTATTCATAAACAAATGGTTGCGTCCATATTGTGTCTACATTGTAGGAATTTACAGGGTAAGTTCCTCAGACAGAACACCAAAGGACACCACTCACAAACAGATCACAGATCAATACACCAGTATTTTTGATGTGGTTAAAACCCTCAAAGAGGGAAACAGTCCATGGCCTGAGCCAACATGGCCACTTCAGGCAATCTATTAATAAAAGAATGAAAATTTACATAAGCTTCTCTCATGAACAGTTAACCTACAAATGACCCTCCATGCTCTTTAAATAGAGATAATGGACCAATCGGATGTTAAGCCACGGATCAAGTGTCGGTAATACCAAGGAGAGAATGAACCATCGGATCACTACATATCATGACCGTCAGATTGTAAGTTACAAAAGTACATAGTAAAGAAACACACTTTACCTAACTCTATACTAGACCAAGTTATACTTAACTATTTCCTATGTGTTGGAATATGCTAACATCCCCCCTTAAGAACAACTTCGGATAGGATTGAAGGATTTACAAATATGACACAATAGGAGAAGGAAGGAGGCACTAGAGCGTATCCCCCGTTAGTGACAACTTCCTGAACTCCAACCATAAATCGAAGTTTAGTAAACTTCGCCTTTGTGAGAGCCTTTCTAAAGATGTCTGCAACTTGATCATCTATTGAACAATATTGCACTTCAAGAACATGGTCATGAATGAGCTTTCTGATGAAGTGCATGTGTAGTTCAACGTATTTGATATGCTAATGTTGAACTGGATCTTTGCATAGTTGAATGGCACTTTGATTATCACACCAAAGTGTAGTCGGATGCTGCTGCTGAAAGCCAAACTCTGATAGGATCGGATGAAGCCACAAGGCTTCCTTACTAGCTTCTACGGCACCACGATATTCTGCTTCTACTGAAGAAAGAGAAATGGCACCTTGTTTCTTGCAAGCCCATGTAATAGGTCCTGAACCAAGAGTGAACAGATAACCGGCAGTAGACTTCCGATCATTAGGATCACCAGCCCAACCGGAATCAGTGAAACCAACCAATAGAGGAGATGCTTTGGCACTGTAATGAATTCCAAACTGAACTGTACCTTGAACATAACGAAGTATTATTCTAGCTACTTTCCAATGACTTTCACGTGGATTTTGCATAAACCGAGCAACAAGGCCAACAACAAAGGAAAGGTCAGGACGTGTATGGGTTAGATACAAAAGTTTTGCTACAAGTTGACGGTATAAGGTAGCATCAACTTTAGGGGAAGTACAAGTGACTTAGAGTTTGACTCCGGACTGAAAGGGAGAAGGAGCTGGCTTACAGTCTTCCATGTGAAAATGGCGTAGAAGATCACAGGCATACTTCGATTGGGAAAGGGAAATACCTTCCTCGGATTGCAAGACTTGAAGACCGAGAAAATAATGCAAGTGTCCTAAGTTTGTCATTTCAAACTTCTTTTTAATGCTGGACTTCACATGGTTGATAAAGTTGGGATCACTACCAGTGAGGATAAGATCATTAACATAAAGAACAAGAATGATAAGAGACTTGCCCACTTTCTTGGTGTGGACAGTATTATCAGAATAACACCTAGAAAAGCCAGATTCTAAAAGAAAGCTATCCATTTTGGCATACCAAGCCCGAGGAGCTTGCTTGAGACCATAAAGGGATTTCTTAAGCTGACATACAAGACTGGAGTCTGTTTGTATAAAGCCAATAGGTTGTTCCATATATATTTCTTCATGCAAGCCCCCATGCAAGAAGGCGGATTTAACATCCATCTGATCGACTTCCCATTTGAAAGAGGCAGCAAGGGAAAGAACAAGGCGTACATAGTTCATTTGGCAATAGGGGAGAAGGTTTTAGTATAGTCAATGCCTTCAACTTGTGAAAAACCCTTAGCAACAAGACGAGCTTTATGTTTATCAACTTTCCCATCTCGTCCATACTTGGTTTTGTAAACCCATTTGCATCTAACAAGTTTTCGTCCCTTTGGTAGAGGAACAAGGTCCCATGTATCATTTGCCAATAATGAACGATATTCTTCATTCATAGCTGCGTCCCAATCTGGATGGCCCGAAGCTTCTACAAAGGTGTCAGGATCATAATTCGCTGAGGCTTGAGCCAGTAAAGAAGAGGCTCTATCGAACTGAGAACGTGTACGACGCTGATTTGTAGGATCATCAGCAAGATCACTTGCTGCATCCCGAGTAGAACGGACCCATTTTGGAAGTGGAGGAGCTGAAGGAGGATCCTGAGAAGGTGGGGGAGGATTTTCATCCTCGCTTTCATCATCTAAAGAAGAAATATGTTCAAAATTAGAAGAGATAGAGAGAGGTGGTACATTCGCCGAACTAGGCTCGTAGGCCGATATATTTTCATCAAACTTTACATCTCTTCTAATGATAACATTTTTGGACTTAAATGGAATAAGTCTATATCCTTTGACATCTTCAGAATATACTGCAAAAATACATTTTTCACTCTTAGGTTCTAAAGCTTTATGTTTCTCATTTGGAATATGGGCCCATGCTTCACTTCCAAAAACACGAAAGTGACTCACATCTGCTTTAATTGAGCTCCATGCTTCTTATGGAGTGATATTATTTAAAACCTTAGTAGGAGTGCGATTTATTATGTAATTTGCATAGTTAATTTCTTCTGCCCAATAATTAAGACTAAGTCCTTTAGATTGAAGCATACAATTAGCCATTTCCTTTAAGGTGTGATTCTTCCTTTCAGCTACACCATTTTGTTGTGGAGTATATGGAACAGAATGTTGCATTTGAATTCCATTCTCAATGCAAAAGTTGATGAAGTTGTTTTTAACATATTCTCCACCATTATCATATCTTAGCTTAAGAATTTGGTGTCTAGATTGTTTTTCAACAAAGGCCTTAAAGGCCAAGAACGGGTTAAATACTTCACTCTTGAGTTTTAAGAAGTATACCCAAGTGTGTCTGGAGAAATCATCAATGAAAGTTAAGAAATACTTGTAGCCAGAGAAGGAAACAGCTGGAAGTGGACCACATAAATCACTATGCACAAGTTGTAAAGGGGATGAGGCGTGCCAAGAGGCACGTTTTTCAAAAATGTCCTGATGATGTTTTCCGAGTACACATCTGGAACAAACACCATCTCTGCAAGATACCATAGGAAGACCTGTCACCATATTTTCTTTACATAGATTCTGAAGGGAGCAATAGTTTAAGTAACCAAATTGCTCATGCCAAAGTTTGCTCACTTCATCATTATGAGCAACAAATACCAACGGAATATTTGATGACCCAAAGTTGTGAAACTTATGTAACCTTGTAGAATCATCAGCAATGCCAGTAGCTAAGATCTGTCTAGGATATCTTAGGTCCTTAATTACAACATCGTGAGGTGAAAATTCAACGATTTTACCTTCACCTGAATGATTTATCTGATATATAGACAGAAGGTTGCAGGATAAGGTTGGAACACATAATACATCATTAAATTGACCATTATCTATATGAACAGTTCCAGTCCCTACAACACTAAGAGATCTATCATCACCAACACATATATTTTTGGTGTTACAATCATTTAAAGAAGAAAACATGGCTTTGTTTTTGGCCATGTGATAAGAAGCTCAAGAATCAATGAGCCACTCATGAGAATGAGAGGAAGAAGATACATTTAGTGCATAACCAGACCGAGATGCTTGACAACCACATGCAGAAAGTGCCATTCCTGAAGATGAGTTGAAGTTGAGAGTGCTCCAAATGGATGTTATGCTTCTTCATTGCTTGCTTCCAAAGGCTTCCAACTTCTAAAGCCATTTGGTTCTAAAGTGGCCATCTCGATTACAAAAAGTGGCCAATTTCCTATCAGTCTCTTCCCTTTGTTTTTTTATTTGCCTTATCATTCTGGTGAAATGATTTTTTCATTTTGAGGCTGAATTGCTTAGGACCCTTGTTTGGTTTAGGAAACCATTCCTTTTAGGATCGACTTCTTATGGATTCTTTGAATTTTGGTTGCTGTTGGGCAGCTAACGCTTTCTTAGAAGAGTTTCCAAGATTAAGAAGACCAAGGTGTAAGATTTTTTCTTGTTCTCTTATTAAAGAATCACAAAAAGAATCAAAGGAAGGGGACTTGTAGGTTTGTCCTTAAGAAATGAAGGCTTCTCTTGTAGAATGGAAGGTGGAAACAAACATAGAGTAGGTTGGTCCCAGTTTAGTAAGAATGGAATAGATAAGGTTGCCATCTTCTTTCTTAACCTTAACACCTTCCAAGAGAAGTCTAAGGGTCTTGAACTTGAACAAAAAATCTTCAATGCAAGATAAATTATTGGGGTCCAATGTAAGCAACTCATTTTCAAGTTGTTGGGCTCTAAGTTCATTTGTGATTCGAAAAACTTTAGTAATCTGCTTCATTTCTTCATCAAGAGTATCAAGTTCTTCAATATGGAATCTAAGATCTGAAGAAATAGACATCCCTATCAACCCACGTGCTTGATCTTGCCTATTTTTCCATTTAGCTACCTTATCTTCATCTTTTGGTTTGGTTTCTTGGCTTGAGCTATTCTGTAAAGACCTTTACTTCTAAGTAAATCCACAATGTAGGACCACCATTGGAAGTAGTTGGTGTTGTCAAGAATAACTTAGCATGGAATTTCCATTTTAACAGAAACGGAAGCTATATATGCTGAAACTAAATTTTCCGATGGAAAGATCTCGAAAAATTAGGCTAGTTCAAAAAAACCGGCTCTGAAAACGGCTTTCGAATGAAGAAGTTATGGCTTTTTGAAGAAAAGTTGATGAAGGTGCCGACGAAATGCAGGAATGTGCGGAAATGAAAAAAAAACACCCCCTTTCCAAAAAAAAGGAGACTTGAACTCAAGACCTCTACTCTCATAAATTAGCTTTGAACCAAGTGACCTAAATTAAAAGTTTGAGAGAGAGAGAGAGAGAGGGGGGGTGGGGTGGGGGCTTTGTTTTTTTTTGGTCATTGATGCTTTGGGTTGCGTGCTTGCTTGAGAAAGCTCTTTTTCTCCCTACAAAACAAAAACACAAACCCAACATGGACATACAAAAAAAACAAGCCTTATGGCTTAAAGTTAGCTTTACCCGGTAATTATATATTTTCCTCAATGTTTCTGATTTTCCGAGATCACACTAAGGTGCAGCGGAAAAGAGCATACGCATGAGAAAAATCCTTCCTTTCTGTTTCTTATTTGCCCAGATCTCACAGAGTCGCAGGGCAAAGAGCATATGCAGAAATGAAAGGTATAGACCCAATAATAAAAAAATAAGCTAAATAAACCGAAATAATAAACAAAAAGAAAATAACTAGAAACTGCAAATAAACACTGTATACCTCTAGATCTTAAAAATGACATAGCTAGGGCTACCAAAAACCTTTTTGCTTGAAACGAAAGGGTTTCCTCACTGGAACAGATGCTCCTAACACAACAAAGCAGTCCTCTCGACCCGAAAGTAGTCAGAAACAATAGATCTAGGAAACGGCAGTCGAATGTAGTTCTACTGGCTTCAGATTTGGATCACCAATGGACGCAGCCCTCAAATAGCTCTGATACCATGTAGGAATTTACAGGGTAAGTTCCTCAGACAGAACACCAAAGGACACCGCTCACAAACAGATCACAGGTCAATACACCAGTATTTTTGACGTGGTTAAAACCCTCAAAGAGGGAAACAATCCATAGCCTGAGCCAACGCTTCCACTTCAGGCAATTTATTAATAAAAGAATGAAAATTTACATTAGCTTCTCTTGTGAACAGTTAACCTACAAATGACCCTCCATGCACTTTAAATAGAAATCACGGACCAATCAAGTGTTAAGCCACAGATCAAGTTTCCGTAATAACGAGGAGAGAATGAACCGTCGGATCACTACATATCGTGATCGTCGGATTGTAAGTTACAAATGTACATAGTAAAGAAACACACTTTACCTAACTCTATACTAAACCAAGTTATACTTAACTATTCCTATGTGTTGGAATATCCTAACAAAGGTGAATATTTCTTCCAAATCTGGAGTCGAGTAATACATCTCACTACGGGCACAATGCACTCCCGAGGAAGTTTCCACCTACACTAATTTGTTCAAGGAATCATGGGATATATTTACTTAGTCTTATTATTATATTCCTAGACTCAATCCGACCATTGTTGAGTATCGTATCAACACTTGGCCAGATGCCATCCTAGTCTACCAAAAGCACAGGCCCATTCACCCCACCAAAAGTGATGTTTTTAAGGTTGAAATTGATAAGATCAAACAAGTAGAATTCATTTACCCAGTCGATTATACCTCATGGGTCTCTAATTTAGTTCTTGTTTTGAAAAAGTAAGACACCATACATGACTTCATGGACTTTCATGATTTAAATAAAGCATGTCCCAAAGAAAATTTCACCACATCCTTTATAAACCAAATCATCGACACTTGTGCAGGTCATGAGGTTATATCTTTTATGGATGGATTATCGGGATGTAATCAGATTAGTATATGATTTGCAGATCAACATAAAATTGATTTCACTAGTCCTTGGGGAACTTTTGCATATAGAGTGATGCCTTTTTGGGTTAAGAACATTGGGGCCACTTTTTAGTGTGCCTTGTCATAGTGTGGGGTATTTGGATTTGGTTGGGAAGGCATATATAGTTTGTTTAGAGGAATTTTTTTGGGTGCTTTAGGTTGCTAAGGAGGAGGTACCAAGGCAAGTGGCTGGGCCACCTGAGGCCTTCATCCTTATGGTGGATTTCCCCATTGAAGAGGTTGAGCAAGGTATGGTTGGAAGGGGGGGGGTAACATTTTGAGGATGATATAGCCAAGGAGTGGGAATAGGCTAGGTGGAAGGGTTAGGAGGGAAATAAGGTTGATAATGAGCATCATAATTAGCATTGAAAGGAGAGGGGAAGTTCATACCTTGTTGGAACTTCCCAAGGGATTACAACCTCTTTTTGTTAACAAATCATTACTAATCCATGCTCCCTTATGCTCCTTGGTACACAATCTTCAGAACTAGCAAAGATGGAAATTTATTAATGGAATGGTTATCCTCAAATATAAAGCATATTTCTATGATATTTAAAGGACATTCATTCTTAGGATGTGTTTTAGTGCATTGAGCGCAGAATATGGCTAATGCCTTTTCTTGTTCCTCTTGTTTTATCATGATATGTAAGGTGTCCATTTGCATGGAAAATGTATGTAATATTTCAGTATTCATATCATCTAACGTAATTCCTATCTCATTTTTAGTAATCAGGGATGAGGAAGAAGAACTTACCAAGCTTTTGTTTGGTCTACCTATTTTTCTAGTATCCCTTTAATAATTTTTGGATACCTTTCTAATATCATCACAAGTGAGCTAACATATGTCACCATTAGCCAGTAGGTTGGTCATTTCCATTAGTTATTCCTTGACTCCTCATAGTAGGACAAGCTTCAAGGACTCTATATCCAAGGTGCAATTATGTGCTCTTCTGTAACTCAGTTGGAATATTTCCTCAAAATATTCTAGAGACTCGTTTTCTACTTGGAACATTCTAAATATCTCATCTTTGGTATCCCTTGCTCTGCAATAATCTTGATACTTGTTGTTGAAGGCTTAGTTCATTTGTTTCCAAGTGGTGATGTCTTCTCCTTCTAGGCTCATGAACCATTAAAGGGTTGCATCCTTAAGAGTGGAAGGAAACAATTTGAGCTTTTATTCAATAGTTTTATAATCATAAGTCCTACATACTACAACAAAATCAAACATGAAAATGTGAGTATACTTTGTAATCAAAACACATAAGTGTGGGAGGATAGATGGATTAATGTTTTTCATTTTAGCCTCTCCATTTGTTTCTCTAATGGGAAATGTGAACACTTCTGATTGTCTTTCTTTAGTTGTAGTGTTGGTGGGGTGTAAAGGTCTCTCTCCTTCTGTGAGCTCCTCAAAGATCCTCTCTCGCTCACTAAAGCGGGCCTCAAAGTTCCCTGTGGACAAGGCATGAGCCACACAATTAGTTGAATGAGGCTGGATGCTAGTGGAAGTGGGGGTTTATTGTAAGAAATTTCTTATTTTGTCCCTAATTCTTTGAGGCATAAAAGAAAATAATGTATTTTTTTTTCTCTATTTTTTTTGTGAAAATAAGATGCTAATGTGTTTTTGTTTTTATTTTTATAGGAGATGGAAGATTAAATAAACTAAAGAAAAATACATTACATTCTTTAACACCTCCCTAGAAAAGATGCCAAAAAGTGATGACCCTCAGTGTTTTAGTAACAATGTTGCAACTCCCAAGTCTCTCAGCCTTAATTTTCAACCCAGGGTTCATAAAAACTTAAGAGGGGCCAACGCTATATGTGCAGTAGGCACTATCTCTTCCTTTTGTTGATTTTTACAAAGGTGGAAATATTGAAATGAAATATAGATGTACAAATACCAAGTTAACTAATCTATGCTACATGAAAACTAAAATTACTGGAAATAATTGGATAAAAGAAAGATAACACCCAAACCTAGGCTAATTGTAGTGAAGGAAGGCACACTACACTATTTGCAATAAAATTAAAGCACGCAAGAAAAGGAAACATATTGTTGAAAGGAAAACTTGTAAACTATAAACCCCAATTTTTCATAAAAGAAGCAGATTCTATAGCAAACCAAATAAAGGCATATATAAGGTATCTCTACCTCCAAGTTCCATTATTAGGGTTACAAGAGTGTTGTAATACATTAAGGAATACAATAGCTACTCGGGGTCCCTATTTCACTACTAGAGACAGTCCAACGAGCAGGTGAACATGCTAACTATGATATTGGAAGGAAAAGAAGCTAAGGAAAAGTTGGAAAATGAAAAGTACACCTATCCAAGGTATCAGGCCAACTTGTTGTAGGGTTAACCTAGCAAAATGAAAGGCGATAAGGTTTTCAGTAGCTACAACACACGTTATAGTGCAGGAAACATTAACTGTGAATAGTGAACAACAAAGGAACTAAACTAAATGCAAAGTCAGAGTGTCATTTAACTAATGTAACCACTAAAACTATCATAACCAAATGTTAAAATAACCTACAAGAAAGTATTGCTCATCAAGTTATCTAACTAACCATCCATGAAATAATTTTTAGAAATACTTTGCGAAAATAGACAAACGCATGTACATAAATGATATAAGAGGGATATTGAGCACCTAGGGTGGGTCCTAACCCAAGGAAGCTTTAAACCTTAGAAGAAATCCAGAATAGGAGCTGAAATCAAATATCACTTCCATTGCTTCTTGGTTCACCGTGTAGCAACAGGAAGGAGCATTAAATTCCCTTATCCAACTAAGTTGAGACTCTCTTGTAGCAGGAACATGCCCCACAAATATCTCTAGCTAGATCTCCTCAAAATTTGTGCAAATCCCTTCAAAATCCTACACGATAGTCATGTTAGGCACATAAAGCATGAAAAATCTCACTGACTCTCCTAAGAACTCATTAAGTTAGGGAAGTGTGTTATTAAGTGAAAAAAGGTAGGTTTAATATAGCCTTTATGTGCCTAGGAGTGGTTATATAGGCCTTATGTTTTACCTATTTGGGAAGCCCATCACAAGCCATGTAGCACCTTACAAGAATAGATGCACTAGTTTGGCATGCTAGAGGCAAGGAAAATTCTAAGGATGGAAACTTTTCTTGAAATTTTAAAACATTGGCGAATATCACTAATCCCTAATATGAAAACTAAAAATGTTTATTGATATATTTGTAAAATTATTCAAATTACAATGATTTTATATATAGTCTCTATATAATGTTGGTGATTTTTAAGGTAAACTAATTTTATATTCTAAAATTTGGGCGAATCGTCTTTTATAAAATTGGAAATTGGCAAATCTTTTTTGTGGAAAAATCATGGAAAATTAGCCCACTGGCCGAACATTAGCCCCTAAAATTTTCCAAGGCTAGAGGCTGGGCTACAACCTTAGCTTGTGCTACTATCAATGCTACAATACCAGAAAAATTTAGTTGAGAAAAACTCAAGGGGAAATTTCGACACTAATTGGCCTCAATGGGTGACACCAATTAAAGTATTTTCTTTCATCGCTTTGTTATTGTCAACCATAGCATTTTTATGGAGCATTTAGTTATAAATGTACTAGGATCCTCCATTCTTCACCTCGTTTTTTGCTTTCACAAACTTGTGTATTTTATTCCATGACATTCTCCACTACTTTCATTCTATATTTATAGAAATTAATCTTTTATATTACATAAATACGTAGGCAAATAATTATGCAAGTGGAGAAAGAGGTAGACCATCTAGTAAATGAGGTTGCTAGAAACGAGCCAAGACAAACTTGAGCTAGAGTGGAAGATGCAACTTGCCCCGAAACCTTTGGTTTCTATTATGTAAATAGGCTTTGTCAATGAGAACTCTCCCCGTGATCGTTTTAACATGCCAATACAAATTATTTATCTGCATGTAAGTAGATGCTCTAGCCCTAGTGGAATTACCAACATTAAGGAATTACCAAAATCACAAAAGATAGTGGGAAATGGTATAGAAAGCCCATCTTTGAGTGTTTTAAAAATTGATGCATGTATAAAACAATAATAAAACCTAAGTGCTTTCTTATATGATTATAATATTTAAAAAAATAATGCATGTATAAAACATTGATAAAACATAAGAGCTTTCTTATAAGATTGTATGGACCCTCTATTTGGCTAGGAACAAAATGATATTTTAAATACAATAAATATCAACAATTCTAATATTGTATTGTTTCATTAGCTGAGTATGAAATTATATTCTTAAGATAATAAATTCTACCAATTTAAATAAAAGATTATGTAAAATATGCACATAAAAATATTTAAAAATCAAGGAAAGTGAAACCACAAAAAATTATAAAATTTCTAATAATTGGTTTCTAGAAAATGAATATATATATTGCTCAACTAAACTCAAGCTCCCCATACACGTATGAATTAGGATGCATTTTACACTACATCATCAAACTATCTTCAAAACAACATTGTATCATAATATTAAACAAAAAACAAAAAAAACTCCATTGTTAATAAATTAGACAACTATAATTTATTATAAAAACAAAATCTTAAATAATTAAATATATAAACAATTGAAATATCATATTATATCATATCAAAAACAAATCTTAAAAAACAAACAATACAATAAACAAATTAAAAAAAAAAAAAAAAAAAAAGAGTTGAAAATATAATACCAGATCATATATCATATTGATATCAATATGAATTGAAAATATATCATCTCAACATGTATATAAATAACTAACTAAGATCATTGAAAAAGTAGTTGTTTTCCAAATTGAGATGTTGGTGTTGGTAGAAACAAGAGAATGAATATCTACCTTAAAAAAGTCATATATTTCTACGTCTTATTCTTTTGTTTTCAACAACAAATCTGATCTTTGTTATTGAGGTATTTTAGGGCCTTAAAAAAGTCATATATTTCTACGTCTTATTCTTTTGTTTTCACCAACAAATTTGATCTTTGTTATTGAGGTATTTTAGGGATTTTAAATTATTGAGGTTTTTTAGGGATTTTAAATTATAGAAATCACGATCAGTTTATATTTATATTTATGGATCAGTATAGTGCACTACATTAGTAATATAAAGTCACTTTGCTTGTTTTGTTATGTGATATTTGGAATAAAAACCATTTAGGAGTTAATATGCTTAATTATTTTTTTAAATGTAATATACAGTCATTTTGGTTGCTTTGTTCTTATCTTTGTTAGGAGATATTTTAGGGATTTTAAATTATTGAGGTCTTTTAGGGATTTTAAATTATAGAAATCACAATCAGTTTATATTTATTTTTATGGATTAGTATAGTGGACTACATTAGTAATATAATGTCACTTTGGTTGTTTTGTTATATGATATTTGGAGTAAAAATCATTTAGGAATTAATATGTTTAATTATTTTTTGAAATGTAATATAAAGTCATTTTGGTTGTTTTGTTATTTGACATTTTAAGTAAAAATCATTTAAGGGTTAATATGTTTAATTATTTTTTGAAATCATATAGAGTAGTTATTTAGTTAGAAGCATAAAATGATTTAATTATTTTAAATGCAAAAAATATAACAAAAACAAAATAAGTATTATATAGTAATTAATTTAAATTTAGTTGATTTCAAGTAAAAAGTTAAAATTGCATATATCTGATTTTGCAATAATAAAACAATTATAGAAAAGGCAAAAGTCGGAGAGGTAATTTTTAACCCCTAAAGAGAAATAATGAAAAAATAAGTTTGGGCTTAAGTTCCAAGGTTGACTTGGATCTCCTTTTTCATTGTGTTGGGGTATGCCAATCTATTCGGAAGTTAGATGCCACGGTGACCTGTTGAGTTCGAGACATATCTGCTAATTGTGACTCAAACCATCCAACATTGACCAAGTTTTTAGCAGTCTAATAAAAGCTTGGACTGATACTATCACTGGGTCGCTAGCTCGTTAGGGAGAAAACAAAAGATATATATGTGAAAAAATAAATAATGAAAAGCATTTTTAACCTTGTGAAATTAAAGTATATATATAAAAAATATTATTTTACATTAATAATAATGAGTAACCATTTCTAACCATAAATGGTGACAACTGCTGACAAGAAGTTTGACCCAGAAGTCTTCATCAAAATATGCAAATGTATGCCAAAAAAAATTCATTTATGGAAGAAGTGAAAAACTTGTTTAAAAAATGCTAACTGTAATAATGTTTATTTATTTGACAAAATAAATGATAATTGTAATCATGTTAACCTTAGTGATAAATAATTCTATGTTAACCATCTTGATAAATAATTCTATATCTTGGAGAGGCTAAATCGATCATCTTGCACAATATTATATAAATATTAATAGGTGTTAGATGTTTTTGCTATTTTTGAAAATTAAAATAAAATTATAAATTTTAATCATTTAAAATGTTTTAATATAGGTATAGAATTCAAATACTTTAAAATAAAAAATCATTTAAAACGTTTAAATTTAAGTTACAACCTGATAAAACAAGTGTAATATGCAGCGTTGCTACTTAGTACTTGTCTTTTATGTAAAAAGTAATTGATAGCAATTATTGAAATGTTTAAACAAATTCATAAATCTAATCATAGCACACATTTGAATACAACAAAGGGAAGTAACAAAAGTAAGTAATGGACTAGACAACCTTGGAACAAAATAGAGACACATGTATGGATAATTTTGGATGAAATATTAGCCCAACATCATGGTTTGTTACAAGAGTTAAGAGTTTATTGAAATGTGCTTGTGCATATTATTTTATTCCATCTTTAGCTTATGGGACCAAATAAGGAGGAGAAATAACAATGTCTAGTATCTTATACGATATAAATAAAATAAATATTTTTTTGAAAAACTAATTATTGTAACAAACTATTTATTTAACTTTAAATTTATATGCATCATAATTCAGGGGAAAATAAATAATCTATGGTATATTTTCTATGTCAAAAAAATCAAATTAATATGAAGTATTTGGTGTCATCTTTAACGACATGGCAAAGAATTCATATGTAAATAGTCTAATATAAAAAAATTACAATGTCTCCTATATATTAGTAAAAATAAAAAATTAGTTATACAAAGCCTAAGTTTGACACCAAGATTCCTAAAATTTTATTTTTTTTATTTTATATTTTAAGTATGAATAATAATGTGGAGCAAAAGAGAAAATCTTATTTATTTAGTGTGAGTTAATTTTTTTTTATTTTGCTTATAATTTAAAATTGAATTGTGAAAATATATAATATAGGTAAAGTTTTTTAAATCAGTTTCCATGGTTAGTAAAATCTCTAAAAGTAATGGCAACCTTTTTTTTTGTGGAAAAATCCATAAATTTGGAAAAAAAAATGATAATTAATTTATGAGGACACTTGGAGATTAGAGGTTTTTTTTTAACAATTTTTAATTCTGAAAATTTTGATTTTAAACCACATAAAAGTAGTCATCCACCAATCAAAAATTAGAAATTCAAATTTTAAAAATTCAAATTTTTCAAAATTCAAAAAATAATTTTCAATTTTTAAAAAAATAAGTTTAATATTTTACCAAAACTTAATAAACTTTGGAAATAGCTTCTTAAAAAATGCAAATTCATTAAAAGACAAAGCATTTTGACCCAAGTTGATTACAATATACTCTGCATTCGGCAAGTATAATAAAATAACCTTCCAAGGATAAAATAACTTGGTTACCACTTCACCATTGACACTTCGCTACAAACCTTGCACTTGTGCCATCTAAAATGAGGGCAACCACCATCCAAGAAACAAATGTTCCTGCAAATCATTAAATGTACTCTTATGCAATCTCTGGTGTAAAATGTACCATGTGCCAAATGACATGACATGTTGTTCAACAACCAAACAAAAACGAATCTCTCTTCGCTTGCTTGTTGAGACTTCAATTGGTTGGTCGATACATGCTAACCACAAAAGTGACAGCATTGCAATTTATTAATGTAGGTTATAAGTGTAGGACCTAACGTATCAAACACGACAATAATGTTGGAATTTGACGGACAAAATGGCCATCATGGGGAATTTCGCATGTCAAATAAATTTTTAAAAAATGCATTTCCATTTCTTGTGATGTGTCTTGACATTTACAAACCGTATTTTTGATGTTTTATTTTTTTTCCAAAACATTATTAATATCGTATAGGCATGTTCCATCTAAGTCCAAGGCCCATCAATCATTATGATGCTACCCTGATTAGGTTCAAGCTCATGCTTGACTTCAAAACTCTCCACAGCTCTGAATTTCCCACGCTCCAACTATGAACTTTCCAACGTAGTTTATGACATCCACAAATAAGCATTCAATGTCACCACCTCGCTATTGAAGTGTTCAAAATCAACAGTCGTGCGTGTATATTTTTGAAGAAATAAAAAGCTTAATTTTCCAAGCCAATTTTGCTTTAGTCGGAGAATTACCACATGAGTTGGGTAACCTGTAAAATTTGGAATCACTTGTTATTACAGGAAAAATATGAAGGGAAATTTTCCAATGGAAAGTGGGAACTTAACCAAATTAAGAAATATTGTCCTTAGCCACAATTTGTTCTATGGCATGATACATTCTTCTTTAGGGCATCTGTAGGAATCGTTAATAATGGATTTGAGTTTTAATGCATTATAGGGCCCAAGTCCAGCATCGTTGGGGAGTATGAATTATCTAGTAAAAATGGATTTGAGTGACAATGGAATACAAGAGGTGATTCCTACGACATTGGGGAATTTGAAATCCCTTACATTTTTGGAATTAAGGAACAACCAACTTCATGGAAACCTTCAAGGTTCCTTAACAGAGATGAAGAATTTGCAAGAGATTTACCTCAGTAATAATCCCTTGTGAGGACCGATTAATTCTCTACACTAGGGAAATTTGCAATCTTTGATCAGTTTGGATCTTTCATCCTTAGATTATATTGGAACCATTTCAAAATCATTTGGGGAATTTAATATGCTTAGGTACCTTGCCTTGAATGATAATAATCTCACCGAGAACTGGATTGTGACTATCTGTCTCTCTAGGAAGTTGAGGTTACCAAAAAATAGTGAGGTGTCTATTCAACAAAATTTGTTATTGTTACAATTATTGAGAAAGAGTTGGGGTGAGAGCTGGCATCACTAGAAATGATAGAAGAGGAGGAAACCAAGGCAGCATCATCTTCATCTTTTTCCATTTGGAGTAGGAAAAGGAAATCTAATGAAGAAAATGAAAGAAGTGGGTCAAAATCTCGCTCCCTTGATGATGACCATAACCACCTAAAATCCTCAAGGGAAAAGAAGAAGAAGATTGCTAACTAGAATTCGACATGTTATTTGGAAAATGAGTACATGCCAAATGACACTTTACTAGGCAGGAGAATAATAGACCAACAGTACTACCATGAAGTTTGCAGAAATGGAAACAGATTAGTGGTCTTAGAGGTTTCTCTTCCAAATACTAATGAGGGAAAATAAGGCAACCGCAAATCTTCATCTACCTGGAATTGTTAACCCTACTCAACTTGTTTCGTGGATGGGATTAGATTGGATTGGAGTGGATTCTAATGGATTATTTACAAAAACATTCCAGTTCAATTTTGCACATGTTGCCCAGAGATGGTTGTGCCATGTTATGGCTCATCAATTGTTTTAGGTCGTAAATAATGTAAATGTAATTGTTTTAGGGTTTTCTTATTGAAAATAAATATTTGGGTTCACCTGGAGTCTAGTTGACTCTTTCAATGTAGCCAACCCCTTTTTTTTTACAAGTAAACAAGGTGTCTAATGGGAATGGAACTGGATGGATGGATGTAGAGTTACTCATAAATAGGGTGTTTTGTTTGCACTAAAAAAAATAATCTTGCCTGGAAAGTTCCTTCAAAGTTGGAAAATTTACCAAATGTACTTTGTTATTAAACAACAACAATTTTTCTAGTCCTTTAAAATTTCCATCATTTTTTTATGAAAGAATGGGACTGTACCTAGATTTATGGGACAATCCAAGGCTTTGTTATGTTACACAAAATCAGAACTTTGTTCCAAATGGGGTAACTCTGTGTTCTGGAATGGTAAGAACTAGAAAAATTCATGACACAACAATGAATTCTATAGTTGGATATAGTGCAAGAAGTTGTAATTAAGATCCTTTGTTATATCATTTGCTTCTTCGGTTTTGAGTTTCATACTAGGAATTTTCAGCGGGTATTGGTTTTGATACCAAGGGAAAATTTAACATGAGTGAAAAGGAGAAATTTGTTTGTCTTCATTAAGATTTCCTTGTATGATTTTTGGTTCTTTTGGTTGGTTGTGATCAAGTAATTATTTCAAACATGCTGGATTTCATGATTGTTTGTTGCACCATGACCTAGGATTGTCTATGAGGTTACCAGTTTGGTACTTCTCGAGGACGAGTTGTAGATTTGTAATCTCTATTATTAACAAAAGGAGATAATGAGTTTAACTATGTTGATTCATCAATGAAACCTAAATGCCTGAGTAAGGGGAAATTTTGTGTGTAATCATAATTTGGCCATGTTGAAATGGTTGTGACATAATTATCATCTAAGTTGCCCGCAATTTTGATCATAAATTTGGCAATGATTCTTTTTTGTTCAACAAACTCTATTTATTTTCTTGTGACATATCTAATTCTAAGTACACTCAAATTCGAGATACAGTGAACCCTTGGGATCCTTGGTATGCATCCAAACAAATGTTTGATAATTTTATAGTAAGTACAAAAGCAGCCTCCAAATGCAAAAAAGAAGGGTTATTATAACCATTTTTTAAACATAAAAGGATATTATAGTGATTATACCCAGTGTTTGAACATAGGAGCAGATTACAAGAGACTTAGATTTTAGTGCATTTGGGTTGTGGGCAACATCCCTATGGTTTCCCTAATCTAATTTCTTGAATCTGGTTCTAGCCTTCATCTTTGGTTATCACACTTTAAATGGTCAAGTTATTTGTATTTTTGCATTATTTTGTCTTTCAAATACCATTCTTTGTGCTACACGCATGCAATAACTTTAAGTTAAATTGAATATTTATTTATTTATTTTCACACTATAGATAGTTATATCATGGCATAACTTTAGAGTGGTAGAAAGAGAGTTGTCTAAAATGCCAATCCTTCATAGCAATTAGCATGGGGTGAGAAGTGAACATCTATTGACGATTTGAAATTTGTCATGTGAATATTCACTAATAACAATCAAATCATACATGCAGTAAATTCAATTATTTGAATTTTTTCTTTGTAGTTTTTACCTATTCTAATATTACTTCACCTAAATTTGCACCTAAATTTGCAATTTTGTTGTCCATAGTTACGAGTTATTATCATAGTTGCACATATTTATGGTGTTATTTATTTCACTGTTACTTTTTGTCAATACTAAGAAAATCCCACATGGATAAGAATTGTGAGGCATATGGATCATAGGAGAGAACAATAATGAAGATCCTAATGACGTTGTGGGAAATGAAAACAATGAAGGTGTATATGGGATTGAGAGTAGGTTTAGTTGATTCAAATGTTTGAAGAAAATGGCAAAGTGGGAATAAAGGGAGAATATTGAGAATTCAATGATTAATGGGATGAAGAAACATGCAAACTAGTTGAAGATGAAGATGATAATTATATGGTAAAAAATTCCAATGAACTAACAATGCAAGGTGAACCTTAAAAATAAATTGTTTACATTTATTTGTGTTGGCAAGTTTAAATATCATGCACAATTACATTTATTTCATAGTCTCATGTGTGACAATTTAGACATAGGTTGTGGAGATTTGATTGTGTGTGGAAAAGCCTCTAGAGACAGTTAGTGTTGAGCACCACTGAGAAATGCCCTTATGAGGCCTTTTGACAACTAACCAAAACCTTTAAATGATAGGTTCTTTCTTGGAACCTTGCAAATGTCCTAGGTTCCAGGCTGGAATCTGTCATTTAAAAGTTTTGAACAAGTCATAATGGCATTTTTGTAGTGGGGGCTTAGTGCTTGCCTTTGAAAGGAAGGGGATCCAATTGCACTTGTCTCAAAGCCCTGGCAGGAGAGGAGTGAGTTAAGAAGTGGACATGTAAGGTGTATGAAGGCCTCCTAAAATAAGTAGATGGGAACAATTTCTTAACACTAAGTATTTCAAGGAGTGTACATCACAAAGCTATCTAGGAAAAGTTTTGAATAGCACATTACTTACGTTAATATGTACTAAGTGGTTCATCTACATGTGTTTCCATTTCAACTATCAGGAAAAGGTCTATGATAATTTTCGGTGAGAAAATGAAGTGTAACAATGGAGGAAAGAAAAATAAACATATTTGATATTCATGTTCCCACAATACTCTTAATTCCTTCCCTTCCAGTTCCAAAAATTTTAAATTATCCATGGGAATCCAGGAAGGCAAGGAACAATGTGTACCCTTATACCAACAAATTCACTAGAGTTGTGGTGCTCACACCCTTCTTAGTAATTGTTCTAAATAATCAATTTCGGCCGCAACAAGTTGGAAATTCAAAATGCCACAAAAATGGAAATTATCTAATAGAAACCTCAAATAGTTCCTAAACAGATAGAAAATAATATGTAGATGACTGAAGTAGGAAGATATATCAAATTGAAGCAGAATAATATATGAGATCGTGGAGTTCAAAAGGTTTGAGATCTACCAAGGACTATCAAAAAGCATAACTAGATGATTGAAGTGGAGACAATTGGATTAAAATGTCGAGACCCTTTGTAAATTTTGAGGAAGTTATGCTCTGTCTATAAACGAAGGATTTACCAAACCTCTGTCCATGATCATGAAATGACCAGGTCAAGAATTTTTTAACCAAAATTTTATTTTTGAAAGATTAATTTATTATCAAAACATCATTTTGGAAGGAAAAAATTTCTAAGAAGCATTCCTTGATAGGAAGTATAAAGACTCAAAATGTCAAAAAAAATTGTGTGATGGGTAAAGAGGAATCCAAACTCCAACCTGAATGACAGATTCTAACCTTACTGACAGGATTCACAAGGCACGACAACGAACGAACTGGCACAACAACGAATAAACTGGTACGAAGAACGATGAATCATGTCATCATACATAATAACATGTGTAAGACTATTTAAAGATAGTGAATTTCAATTTATAATGTTTAACATTAGACAAACTTCAAAAATTTTGAGTAAAAAAAAACTAATACTTATTCAATACAAAAATGAATGTATGATATCCTACCTACAACGCAAACAATTTTTTTATTATTTTAACAATTCATGAACTTCATAACTGATTAATACATATTTTTTAACAAAAGAATTGAAATATTCATTTCTAATTATGTATCATATAAATAAGATAATAAATCATAATTCACTTAATTCTATAAATTTAATAAATCAAAATTAAAACTATTACATATTTTTTTTATTTTTTCCATTTTATTAAAAATTAAAACCATTAGCCTTGGGAAATTTTAACATTCCTATTTCTATTTCTAAAAATTTTGTAATTCCTCATTTTTCTAATTAGTATACCATCCCAAATCAAGAGTTATGGTACATTTGTTTCATATGAATAACATTTCAATTAAAAAAATAAACTAATAATAAAAAATTTATTTGTGTTTATATTTATTTTTTTTTAAAATAACAGGTATACAAATGTTGTATATTTGTCAAAGGCTTTATTATTTTAACTTAAGGTGGATGAGGATTTGTTGACTTTTTTATTTTTTTTAATTGATGATCTAGATTGATTCTCAACGTAATATGCTCAACATATGCTCAGTCTTAATGCTTATCAGGGGTTGTAGTGTGTTACAGAGTTTGTTAGGTTGCATTGGCTTTTGATAAATTTTAAAAATTAGATTCGTCCCAAGTGGCTCCCTGCCCTCCAATTTCCAAAGGATTTGATATTATTCCAATTCTAATAAATTCCTCCATGATAAGTTCATCATTATTATTTATAACATTCATTTATATATAAGCAAATTTTATTTAGCAAAATGGTCTATTACTTTTAATAAATTTAAAAAATTAGATTAGTGTCAAATGGCTCCCCGCCCACCAATTTCCTAGGGATTTGAGATTATTCTAATTCTTATAAGTTCCTCATTATTATTTATAATATTCATTTATATATAAGATAATTTTATTTAGCAAAATGGTCCATTTTACAATAAGATGTGTAATTCTTTTTTCTCTCAAGTTAAAGTTGACATGTAACCTTTTTATACATGGTTAATTAGGGAAATGTGTGCATTGGTAAAGCATTCCTTGTGTTGCAATAGTTTTTTTTGTTATATTTATGAAGTGTTGGCCTATATCAACCACATTAATATTTTTAATGTGGTTGTACTAGTATATGTATATTGTCAACATATTTGTCATGTCACTCTCACGAATTTGAACTTGAATGAGGAAGTTTCTATTTCTTCCTCCCAACCACCTGGGATAACTCCAATTGACTATTTTTTTCAAATAATTATATTGATAGGCATGTCTATTTTAGAATAAAACTTCCAAAATTTTAATTCAATTATCTATAATTATTAGTTGGATAGTAGGGATTTAATCTCCATAAAATATTCTTAGTAGTATACACAAATCAAAGCTTGTGATTTATTTCCAAAGTATTATGTCTTTCTTGGCTTTTTTATTAAATTCATTAATTAAAAAATTGTCATGTGAACAAGTGTCATATGAAGGGATTATGATTTTTGGGCATGTGGTAATGATAAGTCATGGTATTGGCCCATGGCCTGTTTACATATTAAGAATCTCCATGATAAAGTATGGGTGAATCTCAATGGTTAAGAATCTTGTTACATGTTTTTTTAAATGTATATATGTTTAGCTTATATATTAATTCTTTTTATTAATAACAACAATAATAATAATAATTTTAAATAAAAGTGATAATTTAAGGTAGATGTGTAGGTGTAATGCAAGTATGTAAACAATTTTAAATGTTGGCTCATTAAAAAAATAAATAAAATTTTAAAAGTAATATCGGGATGACTGTAAACATTTTAAGGTTGGGTAAATTAATAATAGAAAGTAAAAAGTAAAAAAAATAATAAAATTCATTTTTTTATATTTTGATTTTGTTATTAACTTGTGAATAGCCTTTGTTACAATACTATGACTTATCAATACTACATGCCCAAAAACCATAATTTTTTCAGAACCAAAATATTTCATAACAATATGGCAAGATTCTTAATCATGGATATTCACCCCGTTTTGCCGTGGATATTATTAACTTATAAATAGGCTTTGTTACAATATCATGGCTTATCAATACCACATGCCCAAAAAACATAACCTATTTCATAATCAAAATATTTTACAACAATATGAAAAGATTCTTAACCAAGGATAGTAACCCCCACTCTGTCATGGATATTATTAGCTTGTAAAATATCATCTCCAAGTTGACAAAAAATCCAATAGAAGGAAATATGTTCTCCTATTTATCTGGCACCTTCAAGGATGAGAAAGTATGTGTTATCGACAGTGGCGCCTCCAGACATATGATGAGAGAATTCAATCAACTCCAGACCTTATCAAAGAGTAATTATTCTCATTCAATCGAACTTAGAGACAACAAAAGCTCTCTAGTGAAAGGCATTGGATCTACATCATTGGAGCTTGAATCATGTGGAAACATTCACCTCAACAACATCTTATATGTTCCAGGTTTGAAGAAAAATCTACTTTTTATTTCTTTTATAGAGGATAAGGGTAATAGAGTTGCTTTTGTTGATGGCAAGGTTTTGGTTTGGGATAAGGGATCTAGTATTAATGAAGCAAGGGTGATTGGGGTTCGTGAGGGATAATTGTATAGACTCTATACACCTCTAGCTCAAGCCTTAGTTCACTTTGAAATGAGTCCTTCCAAACTATGGCATAGAAGTTATGGACACCTTCATTATAATATTTTTCTATCTATGAGTCAAATGGTCAGTAACATCCCCGAAATAAAGGAAGAACATGAAGGAACCTGTAAAGGATGTGCTCTAGGAAAGAATGTAAAGAAACCATTTGCAAGTAGTGAAACTAGATCTAAAGAAATTTTGGATCTCATACACTCAGAGGTATGTAGACCTTTGGTAGTTAAGTCTCTTGGTGGGCATCAGTATTATGTAACCTTCATTGATGATTGCTCAAGGAATACTTGGTTATACCTACTCAGGAACAAGGATGAGGTATTCGAAAGTTTGAAAAGTTCAAGAATGAAGTGGAAAATCTAACCGAGAGAAAGATAAAAATTCTAAGGTCGGATAATGGTGGAGAATACACCTCCAAAGAATTAATAACTTTCTGCAAGGAAGCAAGAATCAAGAGGGAGCTCATCGTTCCCTACAATCCTGAACAAAATGGTGTGGCAGAAAGGAAGAATCATACTATTGAAGAATGTGTCAAATCTATGTTGCATAATCAAGATATTCCTCAATTCCTATGGGGTGAGGCATGTATGATAGTTGTTTACTTGCATAATCGAAGTCCTCACAGGATTCTCAACAACATGAATCTGGAAGAAGCATTTACAAGAAAGAAGCCAAGTGTGGATCATCTTCATATATTTGGGCTTCCTATTTATATTCATGTACCCAAGGATAAAAGAAAGAATTTAGATCCTCCGAGTCTAAGGGGCAACTTTGTTCATGGGTATAGTACTTCATCTAAAACATACAAAATCTATATCAAGGAGGATCATTGAATTAAGGTAAGCAGAGATGTCACCTTTGATGAAAACATAGCTTACAAGAAATCGAAGGATGTTCCAGTTGACTCTGATGAAGAAGAAGTTCTTATCTTTGAGGATATATCTAGGGACAATTATGGTCAAGAATCGGGACCTACTCAAGAATATGTTGAAGGTTCTTGTGAGCCTATATAACAAGTAATTGTTCTAGAAAATCAGAAGAGGCCTATTTGGTTGAAGAGTACTACTCAAGAGGCAGAAGGACATACAGCATCAAGGACATTGAGGGAAAGTAAGAGACCAAAGAGGTATTATGGATATGTTGCATACATGACAAATTTGATTAAGGCAGAACCTTCCTCTTATGAGCATGCAACCAAACATCAAGAATGGAGGAATGTTATGCAAGAAGAATACCAATCCATAATGAAGAACGATGTATGGGAGATTGTCCCTAGGCTAAGTGACAAATCAATAGTCACTTCAAAATGAATTTATAATATAAAGCATGTTGCGAATGGGAGCATCTATAAGTTCAAAGCAACATTTGTAGCAAGGAGATACTCATAGAAAGAAATGATTGATTATGAAGAAACATGTTCTCCCACATCTAGGGATACAAAAATAAGATCGCTTGTCTCGTTGGATGCTTATATGGGATGGAACATCCATCAAATGGATTTCAAGACAACTTTCCTAAATGGGACCATTGATGAGGAGGTATATATTGAGCAGCCTCAAGGATTTGAAATAAATCAGAGTAAAACTCATGTCTTTAGGTTGAAGAAGGTTTTGTATGGCTTAAAGTAAGTACTGAGAGCATGGTATGCAAGAATGGATGCATGCCTCTTGAGACTTGGTTTTACCAAGAGTACTGCAAATTCAAACCTATACATTAAGGTGATCTAGGAAGAACTAGTTATTATACTCTTGCATGTGGATGATCTACTAGTCATAAGTGTAGAATGTCGGATTCATGAATGCAAGAGGCAGTTAGGACCCAATTTTGTTATGAAGGATCTTGGAATTATGCATTATTACTTGGGACTAGAAGCATGGCAGAAGTTGGGAGAGTTATATCTTTGTCAAGGAAAATATGTGATCAAGATGCTTCAAAAGTTTGGCTTGATGGATTGCAAGCCTATGATGACTCCTATCATTACAAATTTGAAAAGGTTGAGGAGTTATGGGTCTAGTTTGGTAGATCCTACTTGCTTCAGACAATTGATTGGGTCCCTGGTGTATCTAGTGAACACCAGAATGGGCATTTGTTTTGCAGTAAATTTCCTCAGTTAGTTTCATATGGAGTCAAAAACATGATCATTGGATTGCAACTAAGCATGTCCTAAGGTACTTGTGTGGGACCATACATCACTGCCTCAGGTATACTGGGCATGAAATACAACATATGGGATACATAGATTTTGATTGGGGTGGAAGTGAGATAGATGGGAAAAGCACAACAAGGGAATGCTTCAGCCTTGGATCTTCCATGGTTTCATGGATGAGCAAAAAGCAAAAATATTGTTGCTTTGAGTAATTCTAATGTTGAATATGTTGATGCAAGTGAAGTTTGTCGGGAAGGAGTTTGGCTCATGAAGTTGTTATCAGACTTATTTGAAGTACTGGTTAACCCTACATGGATACATTGTGATAATCAAAGTTGCATAAGATTCAATGAATACTTGGTGTTTCATGCTAAGACGAAGCATATAAATAACAAGTACCACTACATCAAAATCTTTGTACGAGATAGTGTCATGGAGCTACACTATCTACCTACAGATGAATAGGTAGCTGACATATTGACTAAAGCGTTACCAAATAAGAGGCTTGAGTATTTGAGAGGTAAGCTTGGTTTGGTGGATATCTCTTCCCTAGTTGAGAGGGAGTGATATCGAATAGTTCTTGTCTTTATAGGTCATGCGATGGACTAGGACTAATTGTCGTAAGTCTTAGTGAAGATCATAAAGAAAGAATGGAGTATGGAGGATTGGATAAGCATCTAGATTGAAACTTCTTATGGATTGGGAAATACAGGAAAAGAAGTTGGTGATCGATACTCTTTGAGGATGAGGTAGGGCATCCAAGACAAGAGTATTCTTGGAGGACCAATATTCTTGGAGGATCCAGATTTGGGAATCCAAGATAAGAATAGTCATAAAAGGACATAACTTGTAGACATTTGGATGGGGTATGTACTTTGAGAGGTAGTGTGGCACTCACGTAAAGCCTCCCAGCATAATGCTCATAGTAAAGATGAGCTTGTCCACTTAAGGCCTTAAGGGATAGTGCTAGTTATGATATGTATAGATGCTTGACAAAAGGATGGCTTATCAATCTGACTCTTCTTATGATAATTCTTCAAGATTGAAATTCTGTATACCATGAATACCTCCCTAGCTATGAGGGATTGTTGAAAATTATAAATGGGTTTAGTCTTCATTATGATGATTGTAATCATGACATTGTATATTCCTAAAAGAAAGAAAAATCATATTTTATATTGGAGTATGGGTGTTGTACTCAAGTTTGAGTCAATAGCATGTTCTTCGTTCTTTTAGGTCTTCTAATTCTTTCTAGGATAAAGAATTATATTGGTCATGTGTTATAATCCCTTTCAGACTCATTGTAATGAAGGAAAATATTTATTTTATCATGTAAAATCCATGGATAAGCCCAAGACCAAGTCGGCCCAAGAGCAAGGACAAGTTGGTCTAAATGAGGGTTATTCGACCCTCGAGAAAGGTTATAAATAGAAGGAACCTCAACCTCATTTGGACACTCATCTCAAGCTAGTTCGATCTGCAATATCGATGGTGGAAGAAGAGTAGTTGGAGGACGAAGAAGAGGAGCAAAAGTTGAAGTTCGTCAAATATTATCTTCTTCTCTGTCTCACTGGGTTTTTTGAAGCTACCAGCTACACGAGGCTGAAATTCTGAAGCAGTTGCAAGCGGGCTAAGTTACACGGCCAAAATTTTGTTGCAAGGACCAAAATTGTAGTAGCAATGTTGCAGTATTGATTTTTTTGAAGTTGTTCTAAAGCAAATCTCGTCGGGGGATGACTTGGGAGTTGGAGGGTTTGTTGGATTAAATCTTTGGGTCATGGAAGTCTCTTTTGTAAGCAGATTCTAAAGAAGAAGAGATTTTTCTGGGTTTTCCCCTTAGAGGGGTTTTACTCTAGCTGGAGCCTATATCTTGCGTACTTTGTTTCTTTGTAATATTCTTGTTTTGGTAATTGCTTGATGAACATAATTAAAGAGGTAATGAAAGATCATCTAACATCACAAGTAATTATCAAGTTAAGGAAAATAAGTTATAATCATCAAGTCTCTATATTTTCCAACACGAAATGGGATTGTTAACAAGCTTTCTAAGGAAGGTTTGCACATGAATTGGGGGCTTTGGCAGGTGACAGAATTGGATGAGGCTGAACACTATCATTTTTTCCATCGATCGTATACAACTTTTCATGATTTCCATATTGTTTTTTGCTTTCATTTTTTAGACTTACATGTACATATTATAGAAACATTAATTAGATCTTTATGATTTGATTGTTTTAAAAATGTTTGGTGCATACAACACAATGACATAATTAACTTTTTCGCTAGCATACCACTTATGTAAGTCCCTTGTGGACAAGACTGCAAAACATTTATTGTTTATATTTTTTTGTTATTTATGCCACCATAGCATCTAAGCAAATCCTAGTGAATGCACACTTTTGTGTGTATATGCAAAATGTATTTTTCCTTCAAATTCAAGAAAGTGTGAGTTTTTCCAAGGGAAAAAAACAAAAACAATAGTATGTTAACTTTACATCATAGAACCCCGAATGCGGGTGTTAGCGTCGAGAGTTAACATGATAGGACAGTGGATGGGCGGGGCGGAACGCCACTTGCCCGACCTGCATAGGATATGTGGAAGGGAAATAATACAAGGCGCGTGGCTCATCTGCAAGATCATCACTCAAGGTACGTTATATCACTGGTTCGACTGGAACGCCAGGCTCACAGCGAGGGAATTAAGTTTCACACGCATCAGCGTGCAGTGGGAGGCTCAAGCCATCAAGGGAGCAGTAATGGGAGGCAACTCCCAAGACATGGCCTGTAACCTTAAAACCGGAGAAGGGTCGAGGGAGATGGTAAATTCGTTGGCTCTACCGCTCTGCCAGCACTCCTCTGCGCATGATAAGAAACTCAGAGATAAGGCAAGGAATTGGACCCCGGTGCTGATTATCTTGGTCCTCTCTGCGAGGCTAGTCACTCCCCTCCCCGAGTATTGCTCAGGTATCGCAAGTTGGCCCTCCCGTTCTTTTCCCTTGGCAACTGATATATGTGTTTGTTTTTGGTTAATGCACAAGCGCGGGGATTCGGCAAACACAAAGAACACGCTCAATCTAGGCAGAGGAGGCTCAATTGGGAGGCATCGCCGCATCCAGGCTATCGCCCCATAGCAAAATCTCTGGATTTGGGCCACTATCATCTGCAGGAAGCCTCGATTGAGACCCAGAGTAGGCAGTCGCAGAGGGCAGCAGAGCAGAGCCCCATCGGATTCATCCTCCAGCGACCTGAATCATCCTCCAAGGAGAGGGCTTTCTTCCCGCAGTAGAAGAGGAAGGTCTCGAGCCTCTGACTCTCGACCCGGTCCGATTCTTGCCACAGGCTCCGCCATTTTCACCTTTGATAGTGCTCTCAACAGGCCCAGGATCACAGCCTATTTTACAGTGGTGTTTCAGGAAGAAAGTTTAGTTGTTGATTTAAGGACACAAGCAGAAAAATCAAGGGCTATCCAGGACCCCTCTTCATCTTTGCAGCTGGCTACGGAGAACACACCTCAGTGGGAAACAAATGAACAAAGAAGCAGCGTGCGGGAGCCGATGATGGTAGATCTGGGCACTGATGCTGAGAATGTAACACAGTTAGAGGAACCACCTGATAGGGGCTGGTGTCGAATTACTGAAGAGCCCATTGATGAATAGGAAGGCCATCCACGCCTCTCTTTTTGTAGAATGCCCCTTTCCATAGAGCAAGGTTGTAAGGCGACTCGGTCATGGGTTTCTGGTATTGTCTCGTGTTTCAGTGATCATTCTCCTCTGGTCTTTTTTTGAGTTTTTGATTTGTCTCATGTTTCAGAGATTATTCCCCTGCGTGGGAAACAAAAATAGACATTTTTCACGCATGCATGTTTTGGACAGAACTACCTCCCGCAGGAGCAGTGTGCTTGACTACGGTCATGATGTAAATTTACTACTTCCTTGTTAATATAATATATTTAGCTTTACGTAAAAAAAAAAACAAAACAAAACAAAAAAACAAAACAAAAAACAAAACAAAACAAAACAAAACAAAAAACAAAACAAAAAACAAAAACAAAAAACAAAAAACTTTACATCATAGAAAAACCAATTTCTTCTAATCAAATTGGTAGCTATGTGTTTTACATTTTGTATTTTGTATTTTACATTACATTTTATATTTTACATTTCACATTTGCATATGTTTTAATTTTAATATTAGTTAAAACATATGAAGCCAACATTTAATTTTGTTTTGTTATATATATATATTATTATTATATATATATATATATATTATATATATATTATATATTTCCCAACGTTCAAAAAATGTTGACATACTTACATTACATTATGTTTAATGCCTACACGTCTCACTCGTATTGAGCTATAGAGCACCTCTTGACATAATGAATATCTTTAGTTGAATGTTTGTACTTTCAAGCTACTTATAAAAAATAAGTGTTCCCAAGATCATCAACAACTAGAATAAATTTACATAATTTTTTTTTATATCAAACATAGATTACTATTTAATTATTGCATATTGAACATAGATTACTATTTGTAAAAACAAAAATATTTTAATAAATATTTCTCCTTGAGATAAAGGAAATAATTGATTAACATATTATAGTTGAATGTTTCGGTTTCAAGTTGCCTATAAAGTGTCTCCATGTTATTGCATATTACTACAAAAAAAATAAAAATTAATGCTTAGTTGTATTCCTTTGCATTCTCTTTTTACAACTTAAACTTAGGTTTTGAATATTCCTCCAAAAATAAATAACATTAATTTGGAAATGTCTTTATATAACTTTAATTAGATTAATATAGTATGGAAAACAATTGATACATAATGATATGATAGATTAATTTGTTATAGTAGTTAGAAAAGCAATTAAATATTCTAACTACCCTGATCACAAACATAGATAACAACCAATTATGCATCATAAATAATAAAAGGTTCACAATCCAATAACCTAGTAAAGGTATCATTCCTGCATTTAAGTGATGATCATGGTGTTTGGAGTTCTACACCAAACCATTGTCCACTAGTTGAGAATCACATATGATTGGCTCCCAATCAGCATTGACTAGCTTAGGTTTCAAAAGTATATGCTCTCTCTAAAATGAGAAGGGTGAGCGAAAAGAGTGTTGCAAATGCTTGAAAGGGGGCATAAAGTTCTATCTCATGAATTTGTATTGATTTGCATTGATGTAGATATTGCATAATGGCATAAATCTTTCAACAGTTTTATACATGCTTGACTTACAAAGATTGAAAAGTGACATAGAGTTGCTTATATCTATGTGACTTCAAATTTATGATAGACTAATAATCTAGAGCAAAAACATTATAAAATATAGAGTTCATTCACAATGTTAGTATAAAGATACTATATAATACCATCAAAATAACCAGCCCCCTACATCATAGGATTAGAAAATAAAGGACTTACACCTTTGCAAGAGAAGATTCTATGTCTATTTAAACAAATAACTTGTTAGCCTAAAGTAATCGAAAAGATTTCAATGCATGAGAATATGAAAAACCTTCCCAAGGGAGCCATTGAAAAAGGAGCATAAATAATGTGACTAGAAAAATAAAGGAATGCATGTAATGATCAGTTAGTCGAACAACTTGCGCTAGTGGATCCTTCTCAATAGCCTCTAAGTATGATTTCATATGTTGATCCCTTTCCTAATATTATCAAGATAATATATAATGCCATCAAAATAGCCAATCCCCTACATTATAGGATTGCAAAATAATAGACTTGCGCCTTTGCAATAGAAGATTCTATGTCGATTTAAACAAATAACTTGTTAGCCTAAAGTAATTGAAGAGAATTCAATTCATGTGAATATGAAAAACCTTCCCAAGGGAACCATTGGAAAAGGAACATAAAATTTGATGTGACTAGAAAAATAAAGGAATGCACATAATGATCATCAATTCGATTGACTCGCGCTAGTGGATCCTTCTCAATAGCTTTTGAGTGTGATTTCATTCGCTAATCCCTCTCCTACACTAATTTTTTCTACTTTTCACAAAGTGTCTTCTATGTTAGTATCGAGATAGCCAATCCCCTGCATTCACAATGTTAGTATCAAGATACTATATAACACCATCAAAATATTGAATCCCATACATTTTAGGATTACAAAATAAAGGACTTACACCTTTGCAAGAGAAGATTCTATGTCAATTTAAACAAATAACTTGTTAGCCTAAAGTAATTGAAGAGAATTCAATGCATGTGAATATGAAAAACCTTCCCAAGGGAACCATTGGAAAATAAGCATAAATAATGTGACTAGAAAAATAAAGGAATGCATGTAATGATCAGCAATTTGATCAACTCGCGCTAGTGGATCCTTCTCAATAGCCTCTGAGTATGATTTCATACGCTAATCCCTCTCTTACTCTATTTTTTTCTACTTTCCACACAGTATCTTCAATGTTAGTATCAAGATGGGAAATCCCCTGCATTCACAATGTTAGTATCAAGATATTATATAATACCATAAAAATAGCTAACCCCCTACATTATAAGATTACAAAATAAAGGACTTACACCTTTGCAAGAGAAGATTCTATGTCAATTTAAAGAAATAACTTGTTAGCCTAAAGTAATCGAAGAGAATTCAATGCATGTGAATATGAAAAACCTTCCCAACGGAACCATTGGAAAAGGAGCATAAATAATGTGACTAGAAAAATAAAGGAATGCATGTAATGATCAGCAAGTCGATCAACTCGTGCTAGTAGGTCCTTCGTAATAACCACTGAGTATGATTTCATATGTTGATCCCTCTCCTTAAATTTTTCTACTTTGCACAGAGTGTCATCTTCTGAGACTTGTTATCACCAAAATAGGACCCTGATAGGCTGTTGATCAAACTATCTCAGTGTAACTATTTCAAACCAATCTTTTAGCTAAGGCTTAGCCTCCTTAGACTGAGAGGGCTCTCTCAAAGGGTTAATGATATTGATTAAAGATATGGATAGATGACTAACTCTATGGTTTGTGATTTTATATGTCTATAGATTGGAAGATGGAGACTTGCTACCATTGGGCTATGGAGTCAGTGATAGAGATAAGGATAACAAATAGCTCTTCTTATAAAACTCAGGCTTGTATATACTTCAATGAAAGAGTGACACATTCAAGAAAGTCTCAATAACTTGAAGTTCATAGGAGTCAGAGCATGTGGGCATGAATTCTGAGTAATGATACATCAAGGTATTCAAAATGAAAGAATTTAAAGTGATAGATTAGAGTTTAATACCTAAAGGAAGTCACAACATGAGTAACCATGAATTTTGAGTAATAAGTATTAAAACATTGAAGAAAAACATCCAAAGATAGGACCCAAGAACTCAATTCACCATAGTTTAACACTTAAAGGAAGTCAGAGCATGTTCCTCCATGAATTCTGAGTAATAAGCATTAAGACTATGGAATTAAAGCATATCAAAGATAAAATGTGAAGCTCACTGAAGTACACTAAGAATCTCAGCTTCAGAAAAGTTCAACTGCTCCTGTATATATCAATCCCTACATAGCATTTACAAAAGTAGTCTTTTTCTCTAACATTTTCCAACCCCAAATACATTAGTTCTTCTCCCATATATAGATTTCATGTAGATTCCTTCCTCTAGCATGAGGGGGATTCGAATTCCTCCTAATTTTCCACCTAGTGACACTTCAAACTAACTATTTAGTACAAAGGACAGCTAACTAGGAGTCCTAGAGACCTAATACAACTAGGAGTGTAACTCCTTATTATGATTACAACAACCTTATCTAAACATTTAAAACATTCTTTGACACCTAAAAATCCATGAAGTCGAACTTGATGGTGCTCATAACCTTCCAGATGGCCCTTGATGACTCATCCTTTTGATGTTCCTAGAAACTAGGAGACTGTCCCTTGCTCTGTTCTGGATGAAAAATTGGTCTTGGAATAGAGCTCATAACTTCTCACAAAAAACGTATTTGGAAAACCTAAAGGAGGCTTTTGTTAACCAATCCATGTTGAACAAAAACCTCTCTTTGTTTTTTGAAAAACATTCCCTACCCCCCAGAATGTGTCTTTGAAAAACAGGTGTAAAACAGAGAAATATGCCTGTGCAAAACTTGCACCTATAGCAGTTTCGTACTGCAAGTTTAGTCACCCATTTCTCCCAGCTCATAATTAATTTGAAGAAACTGAAAGAGGTTTTTCTATTTCAGTATGTTAGGAATAAAAACCTCTTTCAATTTTCCAAAATATTCTTTCAGTTGCTCTGGAGACCTCCTGGAAGTTGACTACTTAAAATAGTTTTTCTCCTGAAAAAGGTTGCTTCAGTGATTTCGTAGCGCAAGGTTTGGTATGTGTATATGTCTTCATTTCTTGAATTTACCTTTTGATTAGGGCTCAAACTTCTCAAGTGATCTTATTACACCTCTGCAGCAACATCCTTTTCAAAATAATCCTCTCTTTCTTTCAAGGTAGATCCTCAAAAACAAAATTGTCACCTTCAGCAGTTTCGTAGCGCGCTACGAAACCACTATGTGAGTCAAAAACACATAGTTCTCTTTTTTAAATTTGTCTTTCTTTGGATTTCAGTGACTACAGATATAACCTCTGGAGATATTTTTAATTCAAGCACTCCAACCTTTGAATTAAATCCTGTGAAATTGGAAGCAAATTCTTTGGTGACTTGCATGTGACCTCCTTGAAGTTTTTCGTAGAATCTCCAATAACCAACCTGTTTGAAAGCTTATTCAATATTAGACACCTGTCTGACCTATGATCCTTCTTTTTTGTAAACAACTCCATGGAATTCCTACAAGATGAAAATTGAAAGAGCTTGCACCATCTTAATCTCAATCATTGCCTCGCTTGAAATGAAAAGGGAAACTACTTCACTTGGACTTCAAAGAATTCTGATTAAGTGCTTGTCAATTAGCTTCTCATAGATGAACCCATACATAATCATAACTGAAAATACTTGGCTCCTTTTTTGAAATTTTAAGCTTGAGTGCACCAAGACACCTAACGAACCTAATGATAAGAATGAGCAATCGAATGTGATAGGCAAGGTGTATGGATTGACAATTGATGATGAAAATCTAACAAATTCTAGTAGATTTGACAGTTGGATGACATTTGACACGGATCTACATGAATACCTGATTTCTTAGCGTAGCCAGTGCAAATTATGGGTTTTGTGCTACGAAAACTCCTAGACAGGGTTTGCGCTACAAAAACACCTAGACAGTTTCGCTGCGCATAAGAACTTTGAAATAGGATTGACATATGGAGCTTAGGTGTGATGTGAGACCAGTGATGGATGAAAACGGAGTGTTGACCTTTATTTAAACATACCAACAAGACTCCTAGGACTTAGACACTAAAGCAAACATGGAAAAATTAAACCCATACTAACACCTAACCTTTACAATCAAACTGATGTGAACAATTTAGAAATTGTTTCCTAATTGATAAGAGGACTATTACCTCAAATTCTAGAGAAATTATTCCTACCCTCTTAGTGTTTATGATCCTCCAATGGGCTAGTTCTCCTCCCTAGTTTTGTCCCCACTGGGTGACAAGCCCTTCAATCCTCATTCCTGTCCCAATCCTTCTAATTCCACACTAGGATCCCAAGCTCATGTTCCTTCTCACCCTTCTCTAGCCTCTCCACCCCCCGCACCTTGAAAATCCTATATTCTTGATTGCATGCTCAACCTAAGGACGCCTCTACATCACATGTGGGTCTGGCTCTAGATCCTATCCTCTCCAATCTGGTTGAGAGGAAATGCCAACTCCTACATTCTTAGTGAAAATTTATCATTGACATTCAAAAAGTTAAGGAAATAACTATATTGAGGGCCCTTAGAGGAGGGAAAACCCCCAAATTGACTATGTAGAAATTTTGAATAATTTAACACATATTCAACAAAGATTATCCTGATCATGTACTATTGCGGAAAACATACACAATACATAAGCTCCTCTACGTTGATCATCAATATAGCAGCATCAATAACAATAAAACATCAAGAGCATTCACACATTAACACAGTATGTATCCCGGGGAAAGCATCTCGCTAAAAACCCCAACTATCTGTATATTAATGATTGAGTCATGTAACATTACACAGCATAATACTTCTCACAAGTATCTCCACCTCTGTTACACACAATACAGCTCAAATCTGAATCAATCACTGGCTCAAATATCCTTCGCTGCTTGCCTGCCTCCGCTGCTCAATACCTGCTCAAGAACTGATGATAATTCCAAGGCAGCCACGTCTTTCCTTGGCTAAATCACGTGAGAACAAGCTACAATGTGGTCAAACTCATTGGCATACTCAATCCCCTGATTTGTGCAAGATCTGGTGCACAGCTATAGTCACAACTGATAGCAATCTGATTCTCTAACACCTGTCCCTGCTGAACTGAACATGCACTGACATGCAACTGAGTTAACTGATGTATTCATTAGTTGTATTATGAGTTAATAACTTGTGAATTATTAATAACTAATTCACCCAACTCATCTCTAGTCTATTTTCCAGTTAGACTAAATACAACTAGTTTAACAAAGCTAAACTGAACACAACTCCATCAACTGCACCTCCAGTCCACTAAACTCAAATCACTTGAGTTCTAACTGAAGTCCTGCATGCAAATATTAGTCATCCCATAGGTAGCCACGTATTTCCTTCTGGGATCTGCATGTACCACATCCGTAGCTCATCCTGAAGTGCTCCAAGAGAATAAGACAAAGTTTATAGTCTAAATATTATTGTGAGATAATAATATTTGACTTTTCTATTTTTGACAGCCAGTCTAAAAATAGACTTGATCACTCACACTGTGATCACTCACACTTTCATCAAAAATAGAAGTCCATCTATTTTTCCCAACTTGATCAATCATCCATAAACAGCAACCTGCAATCCATAGACATGATCCATATGTCTAAAAATAGACATAGTCTAAAAATAGACTTGCGCCAAAAATAGCCTGCGGGCCCACTTAGTGAAGGCGACTCTTTTCACTAAGCTCCATCATCTTGTTGCAATCTCAACACTCCCTCTCGACAAGATATGGATTATCAGCACCCCCTATCCTGCCTCGGTGGTACTCGAATTTGCTCCTGGTGAGAGCCTTCGTCAGAATATCAGCATCCTGATCCTCCGTTGGAATGTACGAAAGTAACATGATCCTCCGCTGCACACAATCTCTGATATGATGGTACCTGATGCCTTTGCTGCCATATACTTTGCCCAATCTGCATCTGTGAAGCCACATAGCTTCACCTCATCCTCCTGTCTGTACCAAAAACCATATCCCGATGTGCCTCTCAAGTAGCGCAATACATGCTTGCCCGCCTTCCAGAAGAGCTTGGTAGGCTTAACCATAGCTTGTGAAAGCTGGTTAACTGCATAGCATATATCAGTTCGTGTATTGACCAAATACATCAGCGACCCCACCAACTGTCGATAAACAGTGGCATCCACTTCTTCTCCCGAAGTGGCATCCTCCTTCCTCCAACCTCCAGGAAGAGGAGTATCAACAGGCTTGCAGCCATGCATGTTGAACTTCTCCAGTATCTCTCGAGCATACTTGCCCTGAGAAACAAACAGTCCACCACTGCGCTGCCATATTTCCAATCCTAGGAAATAGTGAAGGAGGCCCAAGTCCTTCATCTCAAACTCTGTAGCAAGATCCTTCTTGCATGACAGTATCAACAACTCATCACCTGTTAGAATCAAATAATCAACATATAGTACAATGATAAGCAACTTACCCTCC